>CAUZXS010001416.1:0-200976 GCA_963585895.1 Sepioteuthis lessoniana | reverse complement strand
GATTCCAATAGATAAAATAGATGAATAAATGAATAAATAAATTAATTAATTAACATATAAAATAAACAAATTTAAAAATGAATAGAAGAAAGAAAGAAAGAAAGAAAATTAATATGAATAAATAAATGTAAAACGAACATTATCAAAATATAGAAACAAAATAAGAAATGGCGCAATAAACAGATTAAGGTTGATACAAGACAAGTGGATAAATGATGGATTGATAAAACGAGGAAAATAGGCGAATTTCTGAGGTAGAAAAATAAAAATAGGAATAATGATTAGAAAAAAAACGGAAGGCCGTTAATGAAACATGGCAGAGTCGAGGAATTAACACGATAGAGCCACATAGATAAGCAAGCCCTACACGAAATGACCTAGCAGCTAGACGAGCCTCCCCAAATTCCAGCACGCAAGATATAAAAAGACACCATCTCTAACCCAAAATCACTAGGTCTGATGAATGCATAGGCGAGAAACAAACAGTTTACTCTGTGTCTACGTTATCCTATCTTAGATATTTACTATCTATCAATGATATTGAGCTCTCTTTATTTATATAAATAAAAAAGTATCTTATCAATATTAAAGGAGATATATAAGAATAGATAGAGAGTAAAAAGTGAACCACTGAGACACGGAAAGATAAAATAGACACAAATAATTCAGATATTAGAACCCAACATAATTGAATCAAATATTGATTGGAATATATAGAGGGGTAGGCATAATGGTTTGAATGTTCGTCAATGGTTGGGAAGACCGGGATTCAATACCAAAGACACAAAAAGTGGTACTTGATGCCTCCTTGCTTAATACTCGGCATTATAAGGAACAGATCAAGAGCAAGAAGAGCAATCCAGGGAAAGGAGTAGTGCCCAACGCTACGCCGCGGTGTAGTAGCTATTGAAAAGGGAGCCTTTGGATCAATTTCTTTAAATATATATGTATATATATATATATAATACCAGACCATATATATATGTATATATATATATATATATAATACCAGACCATGATGCACGTAAGTCTTTGCTTGTTGGCTAAACCTGGCGCGTCCACGTGAAGGAGTCCATAGGAAAACGTTGTTTATGAGTTTGATCTTAGTTCACCTGCAGTGCCCCGTGTGTCTTGATTTTCTAGGATAGTTTGAGATTGGAAGTAAGCGGCCGTAAAGTTGCTGTTCGGTGGGTGCTGCATCAAGTATTTGCTCAAAACAGCACGTAGCATTCTTGTGTTATTCCAAATTAATTTTTTTTTTATACCTGCTTTTGGTAAGAGTCTACGCGGTGCACCCGTACAGTAGTATCGACACAGTAACAGCTTCGAAGAATTCCCATTTTATTTTTTTTCAAAGACATCAGATTTTCATATAATCAATAACCTGTCTATAGCGGTCCATGCCTTCCCTATGCGTATGCTGACATCGCTTTCAGTAGATGAGATATAGCTGTCAAGGTATATGAACAGGTCTACTAATTTCAGAGGCTTGCCACTTAAAATAAAGATAAGCTCCCTCTTGTTTAAAGCACAGGAACTCAGTTTTATTTGAGTTCACGTAGAGGCTAATGCCTTTTGCTACTTGCTCCGAGCTATAAGGTTAGGTTTGGGCAGATGTATTTTCGAGAAGCGCTTGATTATTTACGTAGTCTGCATCTGTTACAATATCTGCAGGATAGCGTCTGCTTCATGTTTTTAATTATATTTTTTCCTGGAACCATTTTCTTTTATTAGATCTATTGACATTTGTAATATGATAAAAATAAGTGAAAAAGTGGATAAATATTACTAAACCCGTTGTAAGTGTCTGATTTATTCCCTTTTCCACTTATTTTTATCATCTTGTCAGATTCACCAAAATACACTATTTCACCACATTTGTAATGTGTAATCAAGGTAGATTTAAAACATATATGTTGCTGATATATCTTCTTTCAAAACTCTAGTAACAATGTTAAGAAAGTCGATGTCACCATCAAGTGAGTGAACCATTGCTTTCGTGTTTTTATAAAGCATCATTATAGCTGTAACAGTTTCTTTTGGGAGACCATATGCTAGTAGTATTTGCTCCATCTTTCCACTATTTATGGAATCAAATATTTTGGAGAAATCTAAGAACAATCGTGTTTCCTCGAGATTTTTTGTATGTACTCCTTCAATGATTCGACGAATAATCACAATCTATGAAGTTATGAATCGATTTCTCTGAAAGCTTTTCTGAATTTTTCTTTAGCATTTTCTCGACTTAAGATCGGACTCAATTAAAAAGCAGGGCATGATAAACCTTAACAGCTATAACAGTAAAAGATTTGCCACTTTAGTTCTGAGTGATTCTAAAGTTGTCTTTCTTTATCGAGTTTTATTCGATTTTCTATTATGCACTGCATAACCGAAAAAGTATGTCGTTAAATTTCTATATCTTCCATACTTCAGGAGGTATTTCGTCGAGGGCTGCAGTTTTTCTGATTTTTTATTTTATTTTTATTGTACTGTGTTAAGTTCTTCTGTAAACTGTCCAAGTTTTATGTCTAGTTAGCAATTAATAATTTTTTTCAGAAGGTTTATTCGTTTTCAAGCATATTCTTGAAATGTTCTTTCCACTTCTGAAGTCTTTCTTCATGTCTGACAGGTTTTTGTTTTGCTTTCGGTGTACTTTCCTCTCCGCTATCTTCCTTTACTGACTGCCATGCTAATCGGGATTACCAATCTCCAACTGAATGTCTGATTTTATTGATTTAGCCTGGAACGTATTCATTACAACTAAATATCATTAATGTAGAGTTTTAATATCTCTAAATATTTCTGTCTATTCTATCTTTCTATGTCTCGCTATTTCTTTATAGAATGCTTTTTTTTTTTTTACTTTCAATGTATTGTATTTCTCTATTCTTCTGTTCTTCTGCCACATCTAAGCTAAGCCTAATGAATAACTATATCTTTCCTTTCACTTTTCGCTTCACAACTTTTTTTCCTTTCAATCAATTTCTGTTTCTGTCCGTCTCATTCCGTTTATCGCATTCCATTTAGCAAAACCTTTCTTTCAATTCTTTATAACAACTTTCTTCATTTTCTTTTATCAGTTGATTCATCTGTCGATTTTGTTTTGTATGACTATATACAGGATGTTCCAAAAATATCGATATCATTTCAGATGTACCAGGTGTTTCAGAAAAATTGATATCATTTCGTGATTTTATAACTTGATCAATTCTATTTCAAATTGTCTCAGACTTAATAAGTATGTGTAGAGACAGCTCAAAACTTTATTTCTAATGTTTAAACGCTTTTTGTTGTATAGCCATATGTAGGGAAATACGCGAAACACTGACGACACTCCGTGTTCAGGTACGAAACGTTTATTCACTTCTTGACTTTTAGTCTTTCGACACGAGGAGAGAGACACACAATTTTTACTATGCTGACTATTCCTACATCGCCCACAGTCAACTCCCCAGCTGGACTGCCCGCCCAGAGTCAAATCTCAACTAACTGCTCCAACAAACGCGCCTCGCATCCCGTAGCCCCCAGCTGGACTGCCCGGCCCAGAGTCAAAATCTCAACTAACTGACCGAACAAACGCGTCGCGCATCCCGTAGCCCCCAGCTGGACTGGCCTCGCCCAGAGTCAAATCTCAACTGACGTCTTTTTCGAAATCACCAAATTCCCTCCCCATCGCTTCCGGGCATGACGGAATTCACACCCCAGTCTTATTTCCTATCTGGGGTTTTTATTATGATATTTGTGATTGTCATATCCTCTGCGCGCGAGTGTGAACTGTACTCAATGAGTGCACCTGTGCCTGCACTCAGCCGAATAGTTGAAAGTTCAACCAAACCGAATGATAAAATATAATTAACAAAAATGATTAATAAAAAAAAATCATTCCGTAATTATATAACATTTTTTCTTTTCCAGTGAATGGCATTTCTCTATCTGAGAAGACAAAACATAAAACATTAAACAGAATTTTTTAGTTGTTTCAACACATGTTTAAATTTGAAATCATTTGAACGAGAATTGGTCAAGTTATTGAATAAGGAAATGATATCGATTTTTCTGAAACACATTGTATTTAGAATCATTTCTCATTCGCTTTTGAGCCGGCTTTAAATGACCCTTTGAGGATGATATGTCGTAAAACAAAACAAAAACAAGTCGCTTTTGACTCTTTTTCTCAGTTTACTGAATGAATGAATTATCTCCCTTGATCCAGGTCAATTTTGCGAATTGAGTTATCTCTTCGAAACTTCTTGCCAAATCAATTTTTCCACTCAATATTTCATTATAAATCATAAAGTTAAAATCAATAAATTTAGACGATGTAATTTTGAAATCATGAAAATATTTTTCCTTCATTTATACATGTTTGGTGATAAACATATAAACAAGTCAATAAAAAATATCTCAATAACACTGCACAATATCCATCATTTGCATGAATTTATCCCAAAAGATGAAACGATTGTGAATGCAATATTCATTTATTTAAGATCTTCGTTAGCAAATGGAGGAAAAAATTTACATTTTGTAATATACGTAAAATATTCACATTTAGCTCAGAAATCACAAATTTTTTTTATATAGTTCATCTGATCACACACAAAAAATGTTAATACTCAAGAAAATTTATCAAGTAGTTCTATCAAGGGGCTAAATATTTAGGATAATCCACCAAGGCTTTAAATTCTTAGAATGATTCATTCGGAGTTAAAACTGAAGATAATCAATCAAAGGGTTAAATACTAGGGATAATCCATTGCGGTTAAAACTTAGGATAATCCGCCAAGCGGTAAAATCTTTAGAATAAACCATTTGAATAATCTATCAAGGGGTTAAATACTTGGGATAACTTTTTAAGGGGGTTAAAACTTAGGATAATCCATCAAAGGGTTAAATCCTTAGAATAATCCATTCGGAGTTAATACTGGAGATAATCTATCAAGTGATTTTAATTCTTGGTATAATCTATTAAGGGATTAAAACTTAGGGGTTAAATCCTTAGAAAAATCGATTCCAGATTAATACCCGATATAATCCATAAAGGGGTTAAGTATTCGGGATAATCCATCAATAGTTAGGATGATATTAAGAGGTTAAAAACTCGAAATAATAAATTAAGGGGTTAAATACATAAGATAATCAATTAAAGGATTAAATACTCGAGATAAAACATTATGACTTTAAATACTCGGGATAATCCCTTAAGAGGTTAAATCCTAGGAATAATATGTTAAGAGATTAAGCTTGTTTACGTGATCTGTAAATTTCTCGATATCTGATGTACTTAATCCTGCTTTTTCTTTCAACGACGCCAGAATTACTGTCAGGACATGCTGAAAGCACTAGTTCTCATAAGAACAGTGGAATTAAGTAACAATAAGCCTCTATTTATTATTCAAATAGATGACTAAGTACTTATAAACAACTTGAGGCTTATGTATACTTAATACTTTGAAGCATATCTTAGTAGATAATAACACAATTTCTCCTTCTACCTTGAAATCAATTCTATTCATATTTATCAACCTATTTGCTAATCACTTTTCAAATACTCAAATGTCCGTACAAAACAGTCTACCTCAGTGTTTTTATAAACTGAAGGAACAAAAATTAAAGACTGTCATGGTTTCGCCCTCCCCAGTTAGAGAAAATGGATTCAGCCGAACGACCCATGTTTGAGATGATAGGCAAAGCGTTATTGTAACTTTGACAGTATAGCTGTGAGGTATAGCTGTACTGATGTAGCATTGGGGGTGTAGCTGTGACAGGGTAGCTGTGGAGGTGTAGCTATAGAGGTGTAGCTGTGGGGTGTAGCTGTAATGATGTAGCTTTGGAGGTGTAGCTGTGTCAGTGTAGCTGTGTCAGTGTAGCTGTGGAGGTGTAGCTATAGAGGTGTAGCTGTGGGGGTGTAGCTGTAATGGTGTAGCTTTGGGGGTGTAGCTGTGTCAGTGTAGCTGTGTCAGTGTAGCTATAGAGGTGTAGCTGTGGGGGTGTAGCTGTAATGGTGTAGCTTTGGAGGTGTAGCTGTGTCAGTGTAGTTGTGGAGGTATAGCTATAGAGGTGTAGCTGTGGGGTGTAGCTGTAATGATGTAGCTTTGGGGGTGTAGCTGTGTCAGTGTAGCTGTGTCAGTGTAGCTGTGTCAGTGTAGCTATAGAGGTGTAGCTGTGGGGGTATAGCTGTAATGATGTAGCTTTGGAGGTGTAGCTGTGTCAGTGTAGTTGTGGAGGTATAGCTATAGAGGTGTAGCAGTGGGGGTGTAGCTGTAATGATGTAGCTTTTGGGGTGTAGCTGTGTCAGTGTAGCTGTGTCAGTGTAGCTGTGGAGGTGTAGCTATAGAGGTGTAGCTGTGGGGATGTAGCTGTAATGGTGTAGCTTTGGAGGTGTAGCTGTGTCAGTGTAGCTGTGGAGGTGTAGCTATAGAGGTGTAGCTGTGGGGGTGTAGCTGTAATCGTGTAGCTTTGAAGGTGTAGCTGTGTCAGTGTAGTTGTGGAGGTGTAGCTATAGAGGTGTAGCAGTGGGGGTGTAGCTGTAATGATGTAGCTTTTGGGGTGTAGCTGTGGAAATGTTGCTGTGAAGGTGTAGCTGTGACAGCTACGTTACGCAGACAGGATTTAATACCCTTTGACAGCGAAATGATTGTTGGAGCCAGATGTATGTGGTACATATGGTGGTAACTGCTCTAAGTTTTTATCGAGTGACAGTAGCAAGAAATATACCAAGAATATGTTAACCCTGGACATGCATCCCTGATACGAGAAAACGACCTCAAGGTGTGCAAGAAAACAATCGATAACAAACACAACCCACTAATAGGTAAGCCTTGAACGTTCCGGGATAGTTTACTCACGCAATAATAGACTCCATATAACATCTTATAGCCTCTGTTATTCAGACGAAATGGGGAGCTACATAACAAGTTGCTATCTTTTTTGGGTGGGGGCTGCATTTTAGTTTATTTACCAATGAATATTTATATCTAGTGGCCTATTCTTCGGATTATTATTCACAGTTGGTATAGAATCTTTATCGTTTGTAGTTTTTCGTACATGTCCTTTTTTTTTTTTTCTACTCGGAGCGTGTCTAGTTGATTGGAGACAGAAAAAGCGATTCTTTAATTCTTCAATTACCAGCAACGTAAAAAATTCTTATAAAGACTTAAGCGATGTAATGCTAATTTCCCCGGTGATCTATTCATCGGGATTTCTATGTCCCTCTTTTCCACATTTCAGAAGCTGTATTCTGTGAGCTGATCTTATTTTGTAAAATGTAATCCCTTTACTAATGGAAATTCTTGGTCCATTCTCCTACCAATTGCACTCGCTCGTACATGTGTGTACTCAGACACACATACACACGCACATGCACGCATACATGCATACATACATACATACACGTCTGCTTTTAGCTCTACTTTTTCTTTCTGACACTCTCTTTCTTTCTAGGGTCCTCTTTTTTCTTTCTTTTCTTTCTTTATCTTTTTCTTCATACCATTCTACATACCTTTATGTGTCACTCTTTCTTGGGTATCCAGTCAGCTAGGACAGTAGAATATACCGACTGCATCTCTACAGAAGGGTAAGTCCCCTACCAACAAAATCTATATGACACTAAATCATCTGATGGTGGGGTTCCTGTTCCGAAGCTTTGAGGAACGTAGAGTACCCTTTGATTGTCTTTACTCCTGTAGAGGAAGAACCAGCTGGAACTATTTAATTATTTACTGTGTGCGAACAAATGATTGATATTAAATTGAATTATTGATATTAGATGGAAATGCTTAAAACTATTTAACTGTTTAATGCAAACGAATGAATAATGTTGACTAGTATTATTAGTATTGAATAGCAATATTTGAAACCATTTAACTATGGGCAAATAGAATTATTATTGTTACATAGCAATACTTGAAACCGATTGTATGTAAACAAATAAGCTCTTGTTCATTTAAAAATAATGTTACCTTACAAATCTGATATTCTGTGCCCCACAGATAGACAGTTTTGTTGTATCACAACCATTCATTGTGACTAGACACACGAAATGCTTCAAACTGGAATCAAAACTTGGCTGATTTTTCGTCAGTCGGACATTTTACACAAATTATCGTCATTTCAGCATAAGCGAAGGAATTTTAAGGTATATATTCATATACGCTTATATATATATATATATATATATATATTTGTAGTTTATGGTTATCTGTAACCATCTTTAAGAGTTAATGGTGAATCAAATTTTGCAGAATTATTAAATAGTGCTCAATATCAATGATAGAGCTTTTATACGTATAGGAATATATATATATATATATATATATATATATAAGCTGGTAGTGCCTGCGACCCTGGGATTCATGCTTTACGCATTCATCTGACGAATGCGTGAAGCATGAAACTCAGGGTCACAGACATTACTGTATATATATATATATATATATATATATATATATATATATATAAACAGGATTTGGTATTAAATAGCCCACAAAGGTTCTCTGCGTGCGCCTTTCTTTGGGTGTGTGTCTTTCTCTCTCTTTCTGTATATATGCTTATGTTTATGCTTCTCTCTCTCTCTCTCTCTCTCTCTCTCTCTCTCTCTCACACACACACACACACACACACAAACTCTCTCTCTCTCAGACCAGAAGGCTTGGGCTGTAAAATAAGCCGACTATATCTCTGCAGGGAGGTAAGAGCCCTCAACCAGTCCTGGAAATTACACTAAACTACGTTTGATGGTGAGTCTCCATTTCTGTAGCTTTAGGGAATGTGGAGCTACCCTTCATTACCATTACTCCCAGGGTCACTGTACCACGAAGTGGTAGTACCTATTAACGTCCTACCTATGGTTCAAATAGAAATATGTGATCATTTTCTAAATTTAAAACCACTTAACTGAGTTCATACAAATGAGCTCAAGCTAATTTGAAAATAACTTTACCATCAAACTATTCGTTTACTAATATGTATTTAATATATATGTATAAACATGATTTGGCATTAAATAACCTACAAGGGTTGATATGCCATAAAAACCAATAAACCAACCCCTCCTCCTTCTGTGTGTGTGTGTGTGTGTGTGTGTGTGCCTGCCTCTCTTTTTGTGTGCCCCTCTTTCTCTGAGTGTACTTGTCTATGAATGTGGGGAGAGATGATTCTCAGTGTATAAGCCTCTTTCTCTTTCTCAAACTATCCTTCCATCTCTTTCTCTCTCCTTCTCTCTCTTTCATTCCTCCTCCTCCTTCTCTCTCTCTCTCTACCCAGTTGTAGGTCAAATAATATCATTGCTGTTCTTCTACAAGGATGGGTTTCGCATTAAATAACCTACAAGGGTTGATGTGCCATTAAACAAAAAAACAGAAACTGAACTTTTTCTTAATCTAATAAACACCAAGAACTTCAATTCATTTGTTGGTTTCATTTCTCTTTTCCATTTCCCCGTTTTCTTTTCATCAAAATGCAAAACGTTCCAGAGTTCTCCGTTCTTCAATTTTTTTTTCTTTCTTCCATATCTAAACGTTTTATGCTAAATTCAAATTTTCTACTCAAAATATATATACAAAAATGTAATAATCCATTATGATCGATAAAAAATTACGTATGATAATTTTTGGCAAGAGATGGTTATTCTGAAGTCATCTATGTGGTCCCGTCGTAGAGGAGAGGATCCACCTGTTAGCATTGATGTATCAATTACAAGGCATGTTGTTGGGTTTGTTTTGTTTTTTTGTTTTTTTGTTTTTTTGCTTATACAGTCCTTAACCACTACATACGGTCTATTTCTCTTCATTTTTCTGTCAGTTTTTCTTTCTTTTTTTATATTATTATTATTCACTCATTAGAGCTTTTCACATCAGCGTTAGCCGATAGTTTTTCACTGGCGTCTGAGTGACAGCAAGTCTCCTCAAGTCTTCAGGACTCTTCTTAGTATTCTGGCCGTTCTCAATAATGCTATCGTTTGAATGGTCTCTACTCGTCCGCCAACTTCCAAGTTCTCTAGTCCGTTTAGTAATCCTTTAATTACTGTTCCAAACGCACCAATTACAATTGGTATAATCGCTACCTGCATGTTCCACAGTTTTTTTCAATTCCCTAGCAAGGTCGAGGTACTTATCCTTCTTTTCATATTCTTTCAGTTTTATTCTGTGGTCAGCCGGGACAGCAAAGTTGACTATTTTGCAAGTTCTCTTTTTTTTTTTTGTCGATTATTATTAAGTCTGGTCTTCTGGCCGGGATTATTATTATTACAACAACAACTTTCTTTTACATGCACTCAAATATTTCTCACTCTTTCTCTCTCGCTCTCCCGGACACACACACACTCTCTCTCTCTCTCTCTCTCTCTCTCTCTCTCTCTCTCTCTCATTATCAGTGTTGTTGTGTCTCTCTCACATTTCTACCTCCTCTTTATATCAAAACACTTTAAAGATCATTTGACAAATGAGACCATAAGTTTTTAAAACAAACAAAAAATGTTATTTTATTTTAATATTTCCTGTTACAACAAACATGAAAAGAATCTCTATAATCACTACTTCGCCATGTTTTAATAATACGATATCAAATTAGATCCGTCGGGTATCGGAGTGGTTGGAGTTGAGATTATTGGGGAAGACGTCGATGCTTTGGGGGTGGTTTGTACACCACCGTGACAAACAGTCTTGTATACTGGTTTATATTTCTCCACCCAAATTTCCATAGTACGGCCAAACATGGGACCGTGGCCCCTATATTGGGAAATATAGTGAGCGTCTGGATAGTAAGTCATATTTTTGCCTTTTAGCTCGTTCATGAAATTGTCTTTGACTTGAGACATGTCAGTGTTAGGGTTGCCGTTAAAGGTCTTCACATAAATCTGCATGTCCACTTTTTGAAGCATAACGCCAGGCTGAAAGAAAAGACAAAGAATAAAATGGAGTCCTTTATGGAATGTTAAGAAGAAAAAGAAGAATGCAATGAAGAAGAAAAAAAGAAGGTAGATGTAAGAAGCTGGAGCGAAAGAAATGGATAGATGCCTCTCAAGAGAGAGGAAACGCAAAAGAAAACGCAAACAACCTCGACCAGGATTCGAATTTGTTTCACCGAGTTCACTATCATCGATAATAACATCCGTGCCCCCACTACACGCCCAAACATTATATATATATATATATATATATATATATATATATATATATATATATATATATATATATTGTGGGGGACATCTCCACTCTAGAAGGAACCCCTCTTAAACTAGTAGACAAATTCACTTACCTAGGAAGCAGCGTCGAATCAACCGAAAAGGACATCGAAACGAGGTTAACGAAAGCATGGACAGCTATCAATAGGCTATCGATCATATGGAAATCAGACCTAACCGATAAAATGAAACGCAGTTTCTTCCAGGCAGCGGTCACATCGATACTGCTATATGGGTGCACTACATGGACGCTAACAAAACGGCTGGAGAAGAAGCTAGACGGCAATTACACAAGAATGCTGCAAGAAATCTTGCACAAGTCCTGGCGGCAACACCCCACAAGACACCAACTGTACGGCCACCTGCCTCCTATCACGAAAACTATTCAAGTTAGACGAACCAGACATGCAGGACACTGCTGGAGAAGCAGGGACGAACTCATAAGAGATGTACTCTTATGGACCCCCACACATGGCCGTGCAAAAGCAGGACGACCAGCACGAACAAACATTCAGCAGCTATGTGAGGATACTGGATGTTGTCCTGAAGACCTGCCTGGGGCGATGAACGATAGGGAGGAGTGGCGAGAGAGGGTCAGGGATATCCGTGCTACCAGCGCGACATGATGATGATGATATATATATATATATATAAACATAATTTTTGCGTAACCATCGCACTTGCGAGACCATATATCTACGCCTGGATCAGGGCAAGACTGAATGTAAGATTAGCCGTTGCCCACGTCTAGGGTTCGAAATCAGGGTACACATTTCATTTCCTACGTCGATACCCGTTGTGCAAACTGTGTCTTCTTCACAAGGTGGTGTCGTAGTATTATAATTAAGGATGGTAATTAATTATATTAGTTAATTGTCTTATTTGTAATAAATTATGAGTTAGCTAAAAACTTTGAGTGGAAGTGTAAGTCACATGCAAAAATCAAATGATGCACGTTGTCACACGAATAGCAGGATATGAGGTTGACAGGATGTTTTGATATCAGCAGCAGACAGAATGTTGAAATTAAACATGATCGTTCGTCTCTCACTAATGAGACTTTTAGCGTTTCTATGAAACAACTAAATACCTTTCAATCTATCTTTTTCTCTCGTTTTGCTGACGACTGCTGTGGGAAATGTTGCGGTCAGAAAATAAATTTTCGCTTCTAGAGAAACAATTGGTAAGTCCTGGCAGCAACACCCCACAAGACACCAACTGTATGGCCACCTACCCCCTATCACGAAAACTATCCAAGTTAGACGAACCAGACATGCAGGACACTGCTGGAGAAGCAGAGATGAACTCATAAGAGATGTACTCTTATGGATCCCCACACACGGACGCGCAAAAGCAGGACGACCAGCTCGAACGTACATTCAGCAGCTATGTGAGGATACAGGATGTTGTCCTGAAGACCTACCTAGGGCGATGAACGATAGGGAGGAGTGTCGAGAGAGGGTCAGGGATATCCGTGCTACCAGCGCGATATGATGATGATGATACTTTGAGAAATGTAACACCTTTAATTATATTTTTGTACGTTACACGTTACACAGCTTGATTATCTTGAAAACGAATGTCGTCGTTTTGCTGTTTTGAGTGAAGTAAAATATCCATTGAAATAATGAGCGTGATTCTTACTTAAAAGATATATAAACTCATTTCACCCACTTCGGTTGAAACTAGAAAACAAATGTAAAATAATTCAAAAGAGTACTGAATTAATTCATTCCTTGACGATGAGAAATTATCCAAAAGAATTTTCAGTTTAGTTTGAACCGAGTTATTTCTCTTTACCTACCCGAAATAATTAAAACTTTATTGTCTTACCTGAGATGGACATGGCAAGTTATTTTGGTCCAAGTGGGCTGTGTTGATGTAGAATTGCATTTGGTAATTTTTCTTACACGCGTTGACATCGGATGAAATTCGCATGGCTTTTGTCATTACTGGTACAGTTCGCTGCATTTTCTTCGATTGACTATTATTACCTAAAGAGTCAAGAAAATTATCACGAAAAATTATGTCGGTTCTTCACAAAATAAACCTGGCTAATGGATAATGTAATATATCCGACCAAATGGTACCATAAGATAACTCAACAATTGAACTCAAATTGGATCGATTGGTAACGGTAAGCCATCCAATATAAATTGGGTATCACTTTCTGTTGTTTAAAATGATCAAAGGCAATATTTTTGATTTCGTTAAAGTAACAATAATTACAACTACTGATGGAAAAAAGACGAACCATAAAATTTGAATCTACACTTTTTGACCAATCTGTGTCTTTGAATAGGACGCTGAAATCTCTTTAATCTTAGCCGAAGACAAAATCAGTTTTGACACGCAAAAGTTGAAAAGTCGAAAACCCTAAATAATTCAAGAATCTATTCCTTCCTAAATCTTAAAATTAACATATGAAAAATAGATTTTCTTCCCAACTGAAGTCCCAGATTAATCAATTTACTTTTGATTCTAGTGTCGAGCCTAAATAATTCTGATAAATGAGAAAGAAAATAAACTTCAGTTTTCAGTAACAATTACGTAAGGTATGTTTTTATTAATCATTTATCAATAATTTCTGGAGAGAATTTCGTTCTTTTTGAATATCTAAAAATTCAGTTCCTCGAAATTGATTTAGATTCGACATTGTTTAACTAATTTGACACAGAAGTATTATCCCTTTTCCTTTTGTTTACATCCGTGCGAGAAACATAAACCCTCTGAGTTAACCGAGTATGTTGTTTTCTATACAAATACATATTCATATTTACCCAACCCCTCCGCTCAGGCAGGATATGACACAAGGTCAATTTTTAAGCGGAGTTTAATAGGTTTGAATTCAGAGTTTTCCTTCTCCTAGACTAGTTGCCTCATCAAGTCTGCCCTACTATTTACCCATAGCTGGAGGGAGAATAATTGGATTCATACCTTTCCCAAGGGTATTAGTGCTATGTGAAATGCAATCAGTCTCGTCTAGGATTTGAACTCGTGTCGCCGTGTCCATTTCCTACGACGATAACCATTACACCACGGACACAAATACATATTAAAGTTAAAAACATTTCTTTCGTGCTACATGGTAACATAGACACGGGAAGATCTTTTACACACCCCAAAATATATTGACTTGATGAAGCAAAGCAAAACTGCTATTTCTTATGCATGAACTTTTTTTATACAAATATTGAGACATATTAACACATTAACAAGTTTATCTTTTATCAAAGAAAAGAGACTTTCTAACTTTTGGTTTCAGCAAACTCTCTCTAATATGAAAAAATAATATTTGTTGAATTCATTTTTACACAGTTCGTCTGTATATCTATTTGATCCATAAATGAGATCCTAACGGGTCAGAGTTCACCTGGCAAGGAAAAAGTACTTAACACTCTCGAAATCTACAGAACTGGAGCCTTATCATGTAATACAATTTAGTTTCATATACAGGACACGCCTTTTTGTTTATGGAGGGCGTTACCTTTCTGTAAAGTATACAATCAGCATATTCTAAGCCTCGCCAACATGGAAGCCTGACTGGCAAGATATGTATGATCTAGTACCGCGGACTGAAAACAGTACGTAACCAGGATTTGCCGAGGTCACCATACACGATCGGCTATCTTAGTAATGGTGAGGATTGGCGACACGATGCCCCCCACGCGAAGTGAAAATGAAGGTTTGCGCTTTCTGTGAATCCCAATCAAGGTAGATGGGTTTCTCGAATCGCCCACTCTTTTGACGACTGGGATACGAAGAGACAAGCGTTCGTGTATACCAGAAGGAAGAAGCTATCTCGATCGTTGAGTCGGTTAGTTATTTCTACTTATTTATTGTTGTATCGTTGGTTCAATAAATGTATTCCACAGGTACAAGCCGAAGAGTTGGCAAGTCTATCGGAGAGCGATTAATGCTTTCTCTCTGCTGAGGTAGTCAGACACCGTCCATTTATATCTTCACCGGTGTCATACTAAAAAGAGTCACTGAGTGTATAGTTCCGGTATAACATTTATACTGCCTCAGAACGGAGAAAATAAAGCAACAGAGGTCCTAGCATTTGATGCGAGTTGTGTTTTTGCGTTTCTTCTCTTCCATTCAAAAATTAGCTGTCATAGTTGTCAGTGACTATGATACAATGGCAATCTTCTTAATTATGATGTCACAGACTGTTACAAGAAGTACTGCATATCTGCTGTTGTTTTGTGTTTTTTGTCTGTTTTCTTTTCTCCTGATCCGACGATTAGCCATCATTCACATAACAGACATCGTTGACTACGCTACATAGATATTAATGCTGCATATAGGTCAGAGTTTCTTTCGTCTTGTTTATGAGTGAGATATATTTTACTTACCCATGAAATAATAATGGTTACCCATGTATTGAGTGAAACGAGCTGAGTCGAAGGAACAATTGACTCCTGGTGTGGGTTCTCCGGTCACAAGGTACATGCTGACGTTACGAACAGCAACACCATCTATTTCATTAAATGTCATGTTTGGACATGAATAACCAGCTGAAACAATAACAATAATAATTGTAAGAAGAAGATGGAGCCATTATTCTATGGGACTTTGCTATCCATATTTGGACATGAATAACTAGTTGAAATAATAATATCAACAATAATAATATTAATAACAATAATAATCATAATAATTAGAAGAAGAAGAAGAAATATGGAGCCACTATTCTCTGTGACTTTGCTATCCATATTTGGACATGAATAACTAGATGAAAAAATATTATTATAAGAATAAGAATAATAAGAATAAGAATAATAAGAATAAGAATAAGAAGAATAAGAAGAATAAGAAGAAATTCTATGGGACTTTGCTATCTAAATTGATAGAAAAATGGAAAGCAATAGACCAGATATAGCAGTTAAGGACTATTAAAAACGTTCCTTCTAATTGATATGTCAATGTCAACAGATAATAACACAATAAAATAACCAAATGCAAATATTTGGAAATAAGAAATTGAAAAGATATAGCACCTTAAAACCACCACCGTACCAGTAACAAGAAGAGACCTAGTACTTCTAGCTTATATGAAATACAAAAAAAAAAAAACACTTTGTGGAACTAATCATCTCCTTTAGAGAGAACCATGAATGTGAATGAAAAATACCGCCCAAAAGATGTAAGTAAAGTTGGCAATCTCAGTCGAGGGTGACCCGAAGGCTCCCTTTTCGATAGCTACTACACCAACCCGCTACTCCTTTCCCAGGATTAACCAACTTTACCCTTGATCCGTACCTTATAGTGCCAAGTGTTAAGCAAGGAGGCATCAAGTACCATTTTTTGAGTCTTTGGTATGACTCGACCTTGGATTGAACCCAAGTCTCCCAGGCCATTGACAAACACTCTAACCATTATACCAATGCCCGGTAAAGATTTGGCAACAAGCATAAATACATAGATAACGTATAATCATTGCTATCTCTCATCCAAGATCTTGGGTAAAGACCCACTGAAAAAAAAAGAAAAGAAAAGAAAAGAAGAAAAATAAAAAGAAGAAAAATAAAACTGAAAACTAAGTAATAGTAATAATAGACTTACTCTCATTCAGACTCTAATGAAAGACTGCCTACTTATTCTGATGTGAAAAACTCGCAATAATAATAATAATAATAATAATAATAATAACGTGCCTACCTATAATGTGGAAAATACTAACAGCACAAATTAAATAGGAGATTTACAACTCGTTAATAAACCACGGACTTTTCCCTGAGGAACAGAAGGGATGCTTCAAAGAGACCAGAGGAACAGGAGAGCTATTATATATATTCATCGACATATCCTTAAAGAGAGCAAAATGAGACGGAAAAATGTAGCTCTGGCGTGTATTAATTGCAAAAGACATACGGTATGGTCCCACAAACCTGGATAATAGCCTGTTATAAAATGTACAAGATATCCGAAGAAGTCATAAAGTTTATTGAGAAAAGCATGAAAAACTCGTTAGTGGAATTCACCGCAGGAAGACAAAGCTTAGCTGAGATGAAAATCCAGAGAGATATCTTCCAGGGAGATGCACTATCACCATTACTATTTGTTATAGTGATGGTGCCACTCAATCACATACTTAAGAAATGCACAGGCGGACACAAACTTACTAAATCGCAGGAAAATATCAATCACCTAATGTACATGGACCACATTAAACTGTTTGCCAAAAATGAAAAAGAATTGGAAACCCTAATACAGGTAGTGAGGACATACATTCAGGACATATAAATGGAATTTGGCATAGAAAATGCGCCATGCTAATAATGAGAAGCGGAAAATGACACATGACGTAAAGAATAGAACTACCAAATCAAGAAAAAAATCAGAATACTCAGAGAAAAGGAAACTTACAAATAATTGGGAATATTGGAAGCGGACAGCATCAAACAAGTGGAGATGAAAGAAAAAATTAAAAAAGAATATCTCAGGAGAATGAGGAAACTACTGAAAACCAAACTGTACAGTAGAAATCTCATCAAAGGTTAAACGCTGGGCTGACCCTTTGTAAGATACTCAGGATAAATCTTGAAGTGGACGAGAGAAGAACTTAAACAAATGGATCAGAGAACAAGAAAACTCATGACGATTCATAAGGCCTTACATCCCAAACATGACGAAGACAGACTGTATGTGCCAAGAAAAGAAGGAGGCAGAACACTTACCAGCATTCAAGATAGCGTCGAGGCATCTATAAAAAAAACTCGAAGACTACATAAAAACGCAGAGGAAGACTGATTACGACGACCAGAAACAATACTGACAACACAAACATCAACAGAACAAAAATAACCAGAAAAAATGGGAAGAAAACCACTGTATGGACATTTCAAGCGACAAACAAGCCAAATCTCACACGATTAAACTTGGACATGGATAAAAAAGGGAAAACTTAAAAGAGAAACTGAATCTTTTCTGAGAGTAGCACAAAACAACGCCATAAGGACTAACTATGTCAAAGTAGACAAGACACAAAATAATTGTGATAGAGATGAAACGATCAATCACATAATGAGCGAATACAGTAAATTAACGCAAAAAGAGTATAAGACAAGACACGACTGGGTAGGCAAGGTACTCCACTAGGAATTGTACAAGAAATCAAAATTTGACCATACGCGACAAATGGTATATACACAACCCGGAATCCATCCTAGAAAATAAGACGCACAAACTTTTCTGGGATTTTGAGATACAAACGGATCCCCTAACCTCGACTAGATGACCAGACCTAGTGATAGTAAACAACAAAAATAAAGAACCTGCCGAATAATGAACTTTGCCATTCCAGCTGACCACAGGATAAAACTGAAAGAAAGCGCAAAGATAGATACGTACCTAGACCTTGCTAGAGAACTGAAAAAAACTGTGGAAGATGAAAGTGACTATGACACCTGTAGTGACTGATGTGCTCGGTACAGTCACCAAAGGATTGGTACAGGGACAAAAGAACTTGGAAATAAGAGGACAAGTAGAGACCATCCAAACAACAGCATTGTTAAGATCGGCCAGAATACAGAGAAGAGAGTCCTGGAGACTTGCCGAGAATTGCTGTCACTCAGACTCCGGTGAGAAAACATCACCTCGCACTGGTGTGAAAAACTCTCAAAAGAGAAAAATAATTATAGTAATATGAGTTAAGAAAAAAGGAAGGGAGAATTCAACATCACTGAAGATAGTGTAGATGCATCAATACGAGGACTCGAAGACTAGAAACAGCATAGACAACATAAAGATCAACAGAATAACAAAAACTAAGAAACAGATATGGGAAGAAAACCGACTGTATGTATATTTCAAGAGACAAATTGGCGAAATTTCACACGAGAAGATCAATGCATGTCTAAGACAGAAAAACCTAACGAGATTAATGCGTGTCTAAGACAGAAAAACCTAACGAGATTAATGCGTGTCTAAGACAGAAAAACCTAACGAGATTAATGCGTGTCTAAGACAGAAAAACCTAACGAGTTTAATGCATGTCTAAGACAGAAAAACCTAACGAGAGAAACTGAACCTTTTTTAATAGTAACGCAAAACAAAAATTAACAAAAAAAAAAAAAAGAACTTTCTGGTGAACCACAGAGTGAAAAATCAAAGAAAACCTAAAGAGGGACTAGTAATTGGACCTTTAGAGAACTAAAAAGCTGAGGAACATGAGAGTAACAATTGGCGCACTTGGAACGGTCCTCAGATCTTGGTAAGGTGGGGATGGAAAAATTAGAAATCGGTGGAGGAAGAATCAAAACCATTGAAACTACAGCATTGTTGAAATTGGCTAAAATATTCAGAAAAGTCCTGGAGACTTGAGGAAACTTTCTGTCACTCAGACTCTAGTGAAAGCTGGTGTGAAAAACTCGTAAAGAAGTGAAATAATAATAATAATAACAACAACAACATCCCACACGACAAAACCTGGACATGGCTAAGAAAAGGAAATTTTAAGAGAGAAACAGAATCTCTCCTAATAGCAGCACAATACAACGCCGTAAGAACCAATCATGTCAAGGCGAGGATAGATAAGACTCAACAAAATAGCAAATGCAGGCTATGTGGTGACAGAGATGAAACCATCAATCACATAATAAGCGAATGCAGCAAATCAGCACAGAGGGAGTATAAGACGAAACACGACTGGGTCGGTAAGGTGATCCACTGGGAAATCTACAAGAAATTTAAATTTAATAATACTAACAAATGGAATATGCACAACCCATCACCTGTCCTAGAAAATGACACACAAACTCCTATGGGACTTTAACATACAAACGGATCACCTAATCCCGGCCAGAAGACCAGATTTAATAATAATCAACAAAAAAAAAGAGAACTGACAAAATAGTCGACTTTGCTGTCCCGGCTGACCACAGAGTAAAACTGAAAGAATGTGAAAAGGATAAGTACCTCGACCTTGCTAGGGAATTGAAAAAACTGTGGAACATGCAGGTAACAATTATACCAATTGTAATTGGTGCGTTTGGAACAGTAACTAAAGGATCACTAAATGAACTGGGGGACTTGGAAGTTGGCGGACGGGTGGAGACCATCCAAACGACAGCATTATTGAGAATGGCCAGAATACTGAGAAGAGTTCTGGAAACTTGTGGAGACTTGCTGTCACTCAGACTCCAGTGAAAAACCATCGGCTAATGCTGATGTGAAAAGCTCTAATGAGTGAATAATAATAATAATAATAATAATAATAATAATAATAATAATAATAGATTGTATGTTTCAAGAAAATAAGGAGGAAGAGGAATCGCTAACATTGAGAATTAAGTCGATGCATCAATACAAGGACTCGAGAACTATATTAAGAAAAGCAAAGAAAGATTAATTACAGCAGCCAATCGCAGCAGTGGCAACATAAGTACAGATAGAAAAACACCAAAAACTAGAATGCAGAAATGGGAAGAAAAACAATTGTATGCATATTTCAAAAGACAAACTGGCGAGATTGCCCACGAGAAAAGCTGGGCATGGATACGAAAGGGAAATCTCGAGAGATAAACTAAAACCCTTCTAACAGTAGGACAAAATAATGCTATAAGGACCAATTATATTAAAATCGAGTATTCGTAACAGAATAAGAGCTGTAGGTTATGACAAGAAAGAGATGAAACGATTAACCACATAGTAAGTGAATGCAGCAAAACAACACAAATGGAATACAAGACTAAGCATTACTGGATAGGAAAGGTGATTCACTGGGAATTGTGCAAGAGACCATACTACCAAATGGTATATGCACAATTCAGAATCTGTCCAAGAAAAAGGACTCCATAATATACTCTAGGGCATGAGATACAAACGGATCAATTAATTCTGTCTAGAAGACCTAGTACTAATTAACAAAAATTAAAAATAAAACAAAATAAAATAAAAACGAGAACTCGTCGTCGAGTGGATTTTGCGGTTCCAGGGGATTACTTAGTAAAGATAAAAGAAAGTGAAAAGATAGACAAATACTTGAACCTGGTCTGAGAACTGAAAAAACTGTGAACCATGAGGGTGAAAATAATACTAATTGTAGTTGGTGCACTTAGATTGGAAAGGGGATTAGAACAGTTGGAAATCGAAGGAAGAATCGAGACCATCCAAACTACAACATTGTTGAAGTCGGCTAGAATACTCAAAAGAGTCCTGGAGACCTGAGAAAACTTGTTGTCACTCAGACTCCAGTGAAAGCCCACCAGTTAACGCTGATGTGAAAAACATGCAAGGATTAAAATAAAAATAATAATACCACCAATTGTAATTGGTGCGTTTAGAACAGTAACTAAAGAATTATTAAAGGGACTAGAGAACTTGGAAGTTGGCGGACGAGTAAAGACCATCCAAACGATAGCATTATTGAGAACGGCCAGAATACTAAGAAGAGTCCTGGAGACTTGAGGAGACTTGCTGTCACTCAGACTCCAGTGAAAAACTATCAGCTAACGCTGATGTGAAAAGCTCTAATGAGTGAATAATAATATGGAACATAAAGGTGACAGTGATACCAATTGTAATCGATGCACTTGGAACAATCCCCAAAGGATTGGTAAAGAGACAGGAAGACTTGGAAATAAGAGGAAACCATCCAGACTACAGTATTATTAAAATCGGCCAGAATACTGAGAAGAGACCTGAAGACTTGAGGAAACTTGCTGTCACTCAAACTCCAGTGAAAAATCATCAACCAACGCTGGTATGAAAAGCTCTCAAAGGAGTAGAAAAAAAAATTAAACTAAAAAGAAATTTCAACGTCTGTTTGTCGACCCGCTGAATCCAATACACAGAATTGTTGATAAAATTATCATATATGTTTTTTTTTTTTAATAAATTGATATGTTTGAATATATCCTCCATTTTGGAGAGTTTCTGAACATAATTCGAATTTTAAAAATCATCCACCAATGAAAGTGTTGAATAAAAAAGGGCAGGGATTTAGATAAATATGAAAAATGATTTAACCGAATAGCAATTAGAAATGTTTTTGATATTTTTCAGAAAAATCATAGCGAAAGATGAAAACTAAGTTGAAGCAAAAACTGTGTAATCTAACATTGAATAATTTTAGGGAATAAAAAGAGGAATTACTTTTACGAAAAATATTGCTTATCAACTTATAAAAGAATAAAATATTTTTTCAGAGATTTTATTTATTGGCTTAATCCATTCAGTGTAGAGTTGGTAATATCCGTGATACATCCTATAGTAACAACTGCTAATGGACCAATTTGAACAGCTTATATGTGTCTCACACATCCGCTGTTGAGACCTATTTGCATAGCTCGTGCAAATGTAGCTGATGGTGCTTTGTAGTCAGACGTCCCTAACTAGTGTTCTTCCATTCCTTCACATTCAGTTTATTTGATTGTAGCCGTGTAAGTACTACTTTATCGTTGCACAACTCGGACTTTGAAAAAAAAGCTAGATGGGAACTACACAAGGATGCTACGTGGTGTTAACAAATCCTGGAAGCAGCACCTTACAAAACTGCTGCATTAAAAATGTAACATCGATCTTTAATATTTGGTGGTTGTTCCTAATTATGGAATTCACATAAGTTTATTTAATATTGATTAACGTAAATATTGAAGTAACGTGACATGTGTAAATCATTTAATTTCTAGGAGTCAATTTCGATCTTCACCGTTTATTCTAGTTGAAACGAGTACAATTACGTTCTTGTTAAATGAGTTAAACTGAGTGATGTTTAACGAAGAAACTTTTTATAACATGATTAGTTCGAGACAAGTCCGAGATATCAATAGCTTGGCATTCATCGGAATCATCATAAACATTGCGACACGTTAAACACTCATGAAAAAAAAAAAAAATTTAAAATCTAAGGGAGATAACTTACTTTTTCCTGTGCAGAGTTCTTCGATATTAGAATCATCTGGCGGACATCTCTTCCTTGACTTACTTACGTGGTCAACCGTTTTTTGGAGCCGCAATTCAGAGAAAATAAAAGGTGCTCTTTGAAAAAAAAAATAAAGAGAAAAAAATTAATTGTAATAAACAAAATAAAACAAAAAGATAAAGAAAGAATAATTCTTGCATTCTCTCTCTCTCTCTCTCTCTCTCTCTCTCTCTCTCTCTCTCCATTCGTTCCTTTTAGTCCTATAGACGGCATCCAGTGTCCGCACAGAGATGATGAATGAAGTTTTGGCTGGTTGGCTAATACCGATGTGTTAATGTGTAATAAAACAACAAAGCTTATGAGTTCGTCCTAACTTCATCCTCAATGACCAGCATGTTTTTCTTGGATGGTTGGGGAGATAAGAGGTAAGTGGCCGCACACCCACTTTTTTCGAGGATGTGTTCAAAACAGTAGACAGAAGCTTACGGTAGTTCCAATCTAGCTTTTTCTCCAGGCGTTTAGTCGAAGTCTGTAATCGTAAATCCTGAACCCTCACTGCTGACTTCTAGAGACGCATTGAAAACCTTGAGATGTGATGCTACCTTAAGATCTTGAAAATCTCATACAAAAATCACATCAAAAATGAGGAGGTCAAAAAAAAAAACAGCAGTCACATGACAGCCGCTTAACATTGTGTAGAAAAGAAAAATTATGTCATATGGACATGAGACAAGATCATCAAGCCTGATAAAAACGATCCTGCAAGGCACAGTACCAGGGTTGGGGGGGATGAAGAGGTTAACAGAAAAGGTGGAAGATAACACCCTGAGGTTATGTGACTGATGAGGATTTGTATTCGCTAAACTCCCTAAAGATATAACCTTATCCTCCCAGCTATGGGTTAAATAGTAGTATTACTGTTATTCGAGGAGAATGGCTTTGGCATTAAATAACCTACAAAGGTTGATATGCCATTAAACAAAGAAACCACAAACCAAAGATAAAACTTGATAAGTTTCGCAAGAGTAAGTTCTAAAGGGGAATTCATTAAATTTCATATCAAAGTCTTAAATTTTGTATATGTCTTTCAAGGGAGGGAAGGAAGAGAAGAATGGTGGTATTATCATTACCAAACAAAAAATTCTTGCAATTGGAACCATATAATATATATATTTACCAACCCCTCCGCCCAGGCAGGATATGACACAAGGTCAATTTTAAGCGGAGTTTAACAGGTTTGAATTCAGAGTTTTCCTTCTCCTAGACTAGTTGCCCCATCAAGGCTAAAGAACCTAGTCTGCCCTACTATTTACCCATAGCTAGAGGGAGAATTGTTGGATTCATACCTTTCCCAAGGGTATTAGTGCTATGTGAAATACAATCAGTCTCGTCCAGGATTTGAACTCGTGTCGCCGTGTCCATTTCCTACGTCGATAACCATTACACCACGGCCACCTCCTAATTGGAACCATATAATACAATACAATCAGTCTCGTGTTACTTGAGGAAGAGATGAACACAACCAAGTAATCGTTCCATTGCCCTGAGACACTGTGAAGAGGAATTGCTCAACGACCCAAAGAATGTTATTGAATTAAATACTAAGCTTAACTTAGTGTTATGTAAAAGAATATACCGATACTGACTCGTGATTCGAACACGGATCTCTTGCCAACAAACACAAGTGTTGAAATGGATTGTGCTACTGCAGTTCACATGACTAGAAATGGTGGATATATAAAATGGGTCTGAGATCTGACGAGAGAGTAAAGATGTATGTAAAATGGGCACCTCTGGTGGTGTAATGGTTAGCAAACTAGACTAGCAAACGTACACGAGTGAGTTCGAGTCTCATTAGGCGCCCCATTCATTCGGCCTTTTGCCACATTGAAATAAAGAGCTTTGTAAATTACAGAGATGTATGCAAAATAGATGTGAAATGTGACATAGCGAGTTAGTATTGTTTAGCATTCCAGACTCAGTATTCGGCTTTGTGAAGAGATTTTAAATATCGAACAAAATTACCCACTCTCACGGAACATTACAAAAGTGACGACGAAAAAATAGTCTTCGAACTTTACAAAACGTAGATATAGCACAAGACCAGAAGCATAAGGCAGCCAATGAGAATCAGACTCACTAACAATGATCTGCTAATACAACTTGCTAACCATTACATCACATAAGAGGGCAACAAATGTATGTCAGAAGACAACTCTAAACAAAAGTCGACATTTCGAATTATGAAGTGAATTGTATATTTCTCAGTTCTGACTTAAAAAATAATCTCAGAAATGTGACTTTACAATATCTTCATATCTCTTTAAAAGGATATCATTTCTGCTTACATAAATGATTGATAGCTTAATTTCAACGGCATGTTAACCCATCTAGAGTTATTTTAAGTGTTTGTATTTATATCTTTGTGTAATTTTTAAGTTTTTGCTCACGGTTATACGGTATGATGTAATACAAATAATTAGCACACATTTGTATGGTTTCAACTATTCCAATCTAATACAAATAATTTTCAAACAGATTTATTTGAGCTATGGATGGGAACCTAACAGGTACTACCATTCCGGTTTTAGTGGACTTTGGAGTAATGACAATGAAGGAGCAATCCACTCTCTCCAGAGCTACAGAACTGGAGCCTCGCTATCTGATGCAGTTTAGTGTCAAACCCGAAACATCACTTTCTGTGGGGACTCACCGACAAGATGCTAATTACACAAAGAAAATTTTCTTTCAGATAATTGTTTTTCATAGTAATTTTTTTTGTTTTATTGTGGAGGGCGGAAGGTTTTTTATTTTCTTAGTTTTTTGGGAGAGGGGAGGGTTTCACCAAGGAATCTACAAGTTTATAGATATTAGTCTAAAGACGATTCTTTTAAAAAGACCACAGTGAAGAAACCACCAGATATCGTGATAGATAGATAATGTTCAAAGTTGATTTCACCTTGTAGGGTTTATATATGTTTACGAGATCAGAAATAGTGTATAGGAAGGTCTTTAAAAGTATTAGAGAAAAAAGACTTTTCCCATAACCTGGTTTTGACCATGGGTGGTGCTACTCATACAGCGTGTCTTGAGCAGATATAGACTGACAAGGCTCATCTTTTTCCAGATCCTCAACTAGTTTGAATTCAGAGTTTTCATTCTCCTAGACCGGTTGCCTTACCAAGGTTAAATATCCCAGTCTTCTTTGCTATTTATCCATAGCTAGTAGGAGAATAGTCGGATTCCCACTTTTTTTCAAAGTTATTTGTACGATGAGAAAAACAAAAGACCTCACTCAGGATTTGAACCCAAGTAGCCGATTCCACTTCCTACGACAATAACCACTATGACAGGAGCTTTTCTATAGAATTACAGAGAAAAATACTTACTTCCTATTATTCTCCAGATAATACCATTTATCTTGGAAAGTTTTCTTATCACATGTCAAGTCATTCATAAATTTGGAGATTTGATAGGAGAGCATCATGGGAAGTAATGTTAAAATTCTTCTGGAATAGAAAACTTCTGAGCTGCCCAACTGATAGTCAATCTTCAGCTGAAAAATATAAAAAAAATGTTTTATGCGATTCAATGATTGATTGATTTAAACAATATGTCAACCCGTCCAGGGGTATTTTATGCTTTGCAGTTAGGGAATCACGTTTAGCGTACGTTCATATTTACATTTTTTGTGTGTAACTGTTTCTTGAAAAGATCTTTTTTGCTCATAGTTGTACAGTTCTATCGACTATGAATAATTTTTAATAGATCTAGATGGGGCCCTAAGAGGTACTACCACTCAAGGTCCGAGTGAAGCTGGAAGTAATGGCAACAAAAGAATACTCTAGACCCCCAGATCTTCAGAATTGGAGTCTCGTCATCAGCTACAGTTTAGTGTCACACCAAGGACACTGCTTACTTCACAGTAAGGTATTCTTAGCTCCACCAACATTGGTTGATGACAAATCTTTCCTTGTAAAATCACTGAGATTATGTTACAGGTTCCATAATATAAATATTTCATTTTTTTTTACTGATTCTGTTACCTGGTTTGTTCGTGGTAGGTGATAATTATATAGCATATCTTGGGTAAGAATAGCCAAGCAAATCTCGTCCATCTCCATAACATAAATCTCGTCCATC
Source organism: Sepioteuthis lessoniana (assembly GCA_963585895.1). Taxonomy (NCBI): domain Eukaryota; kingdom Metazoa; phylum Mollusca; class Cephalopoda; order Myopsida; family Loliginidae; genus Sepioteuthis; species Sepioteuthis lessoniana. Next base: position 173,782 of record CAUZXS010001416.1, on the reverse strand, counting down.
TCTATAACAGGTTTCAATTCAGAGATTTCCTTCTTCTAAACCGGTTGCTATACCAAGATTAAAGAGCCCAGCCGGCCATACTATCTACTCATAGCTTGAAAGAGAACAGTGGGAATCGTTCCTAAGTATATTAGCACTATGTGAAATGCAAATAGTCTTGTCCAGAATTTAAACTCTCTCCTTTCTACGACGATAACCAATGATATATTGTTAAAAGTGTTTACATTATCAAACATATTCAAGATATCTTGTAGAGTTCCCACTCACCAAGGACTAACATTAGCATAAGTTTATCAGTGATAAAGTAAGTATACCGGGCCATTGGCCTAATGAGTCCGAGAGACCGGAGTTCAATCCCAGGCCAAAGACTCAAAAAATGGTATTTGATGCCCCCTTTCTTAACACTCAGCATTATAAGATACGTATCAAGGGTAAAGTGGAGAAATCCAGGGAATGGGGTAGCGCCCTCCTTTGCACCTCAGTGTAGTAGCTATTGAAAAGGAGCGTTCGGATCACCATCGACTAAGATCGCAAACTTTATTTATATCAGTGATATACATCTCAGGATAAAAATATAAGACCACTCTCAAAAATGAAGAAAAAGATATTGTTTACAATTTTTAAATTATGAAAATCAGATATATGAAAGATAAGGCATAAAGACAATAAGATTTAAAATATGAAGAAATTTCAATTCATTCTTTATGTGTGTGTATATTACCATTTATGCTTAATCTTAAAATTTTGTTTTGACATAAACATAAGAACAATGAGCAAAACAATAGAATATAAAGTCAATTTTTTTATTTAATATTTTGTAGATCCACCGTTAGCTTTGATAATCTCAAAAATTCGGGTAGGCATACTATCAACAAGTTTCTGAAGTTAAAAGAAGGTATTTTTCCATACATCTAAGATTGTGTTTTTGAGTTCAGAAATTACTGAGTATTGTCGACCTCCTTCATAAACTTTTGCAACAATCAATTCTCACAAATTTTCTATAGGATTGAGGTCTGGAGAGCATGCTGGGTGGTCAAGAAGTCTAATTTTTTTGTTCAAGCAAGTACTTCTTCGTGGATAGCAGCATTATCTTGCTAAAAAATCCATTCTTCTCTACATAGACGACGCCCTTCTCGTGCGAGAAATAAATCATGTAGCATCTTCACATAATCTCCCGCTTTTTGTCGAACGCTGACAAATTGTAGTTTAAGTTTTCTGACGAGCATATTCCAGTCGTTTCTCTTTGTGCTTCATAGTTAACCTTGGACGATGAATTCTTTTTTTATGCTCCATTTTTTCGTTGTTTAAATGCCTTTTAATTGTTCTAGTACTGAAATGAGCCTCCTCGAGAGATTTCAATATTTTTATGTTGATGAAGTTTTCTTTTTTACTTCGCGAACAATTCTTCTCTTGAATTGTGGTGATAATTTTTCTGGTCTACAAGTCGGTTTTCTTGTTCCATACTTATTTGGACTTTTCAAGTAATTGCAAATAACGGTTTTACTGCGTCCTAAGGCCTTCGAAATTTCTCTCTGAGATTTTCTGACTCTTTTCAGAGGTGTAATCTCGCCTTTCTCAAATTCAAATAATTTAGTTCTTTTAGCCATTCATGCGTTTAGTATTTTACGTATTACTGTTTTAGTAGCTTTTATATTATGTAGACTATATATAAGAAATTTTTCAATTAACTTATATTCTTTCTTTAGTTTTTATTGGTGGTCTTATATCTATGTCAAAAATGAATTTTTAAGTTTAGCTAATATACATATAAAAATGAAATGAAATTTCTTATTTAACATTTAAATGTCTCTTAACCTTATCTTTCATGTATCTGGTTGTCATTATTCAAAAATCAGAAACAATATCTTTTTCTTCGTTTTTAAGTGTGGTCTAATATTTTTTTCCAGGGATCTATTAACACAGATCACAACGAAAGGAAAGACAAAAACCAACTGAACATAAAAGAACATTCATAATAAGAACATTCATGCATAATATGGTATTAAAAAGAAACTAGACACAACTACTAGGAAAATGTACATATTCCATGAATAAGCAGTATGTAGATGGGGTACATAAATTGAAAAACTTACTTGATAAGGTTTGTTTGTTTGTGTTTTATGGTATATCAACCTTTGTAGGTTATTTATGCCGAATCAATTTTTATACATATTAAACAGTTCTATTTCAAACAATTCAGTTTAGCATAAGTACACAGTTTTATTGTCAAAAACATTTCTATTTCAAGCTATTCAGTTTAGTCAAACAATTCTAATTCAAACAATTCAGTTTAATATAAGTATAGCCTTTGTTTACACACAGTTAAATGTCAAAAACAGTTCTATTTGAAACAATTCAGTTTAGCATAAGTACACGGTTTAGTTCTATTTGACCCATAAATAGAACCCTATCAGGTGCTGCCACTCTGGGCCAGAGTGGACCTGGGAGTGATGGTAATGAAGGGATACTCAGCATTCATAAAAGCTCCAGGATTACTGAAACCTCACCATCAGATTGTTTAGCGTCATATACAGGACATTCATTGGAGGTAGGTCTTACCCCTCTGCAGAAAAGTAGTCATTGTATTCTACATCCCAAGCTAACTGGACAATACTTGATAAGGGAAAATAAAATAGCCATGTGACTTTGCCGTTGCCTGGTAGGGTCTTTCCTGTTTAAAGAATAAAGGCAAAAGAGATCAACAATGGGTTTCTGGACACGCCTATTCTCTAAAAGGGATAATTATTGTTGGGAAATAAACTAGAATGAAGGTTTCACTCGATTTGTTCTTTTCTTAATGGAAACTTATTTCAATCATCTAGTCTAATATATATTTATGTATATACTAAAGCATCAAGTATTTATACATTTAAGATTCGCAACTTTTCCCATGACTTCATAGTAACATTGTGCAAAATTCAAGAACTTATATAGAATTCAAATTGATTCAAATTAGCAATAAAAAAATTATTCTTAAGTTCTAAATCGACAACTGAAAAAAAATTATTTTTCATTTTACATCGTTTCATCATAGTTCTAGGGCGAGTCAAAAGTTTTGCAATATTTTAGTACTTGCTAGTTCGCGACACACGTAACTCGTAACGGAAGCCATTTAATCAGTGGTAAATACCTGCTGTAGTTGGTAGTATTGTGATCGTTGGTGTGCTGACATGTTGTGCATTGCTTCACTCTGTGTGTGATTTGACAGCAACGTCGTCTAATTCGGGAACTTCTGCTGAATTTATGAGTTTAAAGTAGGCTACATTGCTGTAGAAGCAACTAAAAATAATTGTTATGCGTAATATGAAGGAACAGTTGATCACAGTACAGTAATCAGATAGTTCAAGAAATTTCGCTCAACATTCAAGCGAGGACAAATAGATGTAAAAGCTTGGATTCCGGAACCGTGAACCAGAGACAAATCTGACGAGTATACTCATATCAAAATATGCTATATAAATCAGCCGTAAAGTAGACTGAATGCAAATCATCAAAGATTACTTCATTATGTAATGTTATTTGCACAATCTCGTTAACTGTGGTACATTCAGTTATCAATTTCCGATAGAGAAAATCTCATATTAATCCCAAACAAAGCCACTACAAGGGAAAATGAACAAGTGAATAACTTACCAATGAAGAATTGGGCATTGGTGGATTTTTCACGTAGATATCAGGCAATTTCCTACTGAAGACAAGTTTCCTTTGAAATCGGTTTTTCTCACAAGGTTTTTCGATTTGAGTAATCAAAGGTCCGAGTGTGATGAATAAATCTGAAATTAAAATTTAAAAAAATGATAAATAAATAAACCAGCTGAAATAATAAATCGCAAGCTTTTCTTTTTTCTCGTCCATAATTATTTGAGATAGATACCTGGGGGGGGTTCTTTCTTGATCAGAGTAGTTTTTTTCTACTATCATCTATTTGAGTATTCTTGTTTCTCGTATACATATACTTAGTTGCTGAGTCCACCAGTCATGGAAGGATAGGAATCTTTTATACCAGAATCCATGCATTCCATGATGATCTGATGTTTTCCAATTTGAATTTTATACGGTGCTCCACCTCAGCAACACCTTGCCCCGACGACATTACTGTTGAGCTGAGATATCGTGGTCATCACATGTCAATTAAACCTATTAGACATGAACGGTTTTCACTTAGTGACGACCGTTTAAAACTTTATAAATTGTCTACTCTACCTCCTAAATAATAGATGACAAGTACTCGTAAGTTGATTTGAGTTTGCTTCAACTCTGAATAAATCAGCGAATTTCTTCATCCTGAAACTAGAAATTTTCTTGCAATATAAATAGCGGTTGGAAAATGGTTACTAATCTCGTCCACAACAATGCCCTGTCAGAGGGGCCTTAGAATATACTGACTGTATCCCTCCAGAGAGGTAAGGCCCTCTTAAAAAAGGGGTATCCTGAATATGATACTAAATTTCATCTGATGGTGAGGCTCCAGTTCTGAAGATTTAGGTAGTATGGCATACTCTTTTATTACCATTACTCCCAGAACCTAAGTGGTAGTACCTGTTAAGGTTCTATCTATGAGTGAAATGGATATGATTGCAAACCATTTGTAGGGATAAGGATACGTAAAACCAATTATGTGCAAACAAATGAATATTATTAGATGGAATTATTAATGATTAGAAGACTTAATGATTATCATTATTGGCTACTTGAAGTCATACAGCTGTATGCAAATTATTTGTATTAGACAGGAATTCTTTATATCTTATAACAGTGTCTAAAAAAAACTTTAAAGTACACAAATATAGATATAAAAGTACAATGAATGCCATTTCCTAACACATAGACATAATATACTATTTACCCAACCCCTCCGCTCGGGCAGGATATGACACAAGATCAATTTTTAAGCGGAGTTTAACAGGTTTTAATTCAGAGTTTTTCCTTCTCCTAGACTAGTTGCCTAACCAAGGCTGAAGAACCTAGTCTGTCCTACTATTTACCCATAGCTGGAGGGAGAATAATTGGATTCATACGTTTCCCAAGGGTATTAGTGCTATGTGAAATGCAATCAGTGTCGTCCAGGATTTGAACTCGTGTCGCCGTGTTCATTTCCTACGACGATAACACATAGACATAATATAAACTTAGACAAGTTGATATGCCGTTAAAATCGATCAATCCTTCAATCAATCTCTTTCAAATTCCTCTTTCGCAACACAAATATTTTCTTGATCGACCAAAGCATTTCATTGAAAAGTCAATACTTACTTTGGTCATTTCCTTTTCTACTGTATTGAAAAAATGCTATCATTGCTTCGCTGTATCTCCTTGTTGTCGCTGTTACGTATACTCCTTTCTCGAATGTTTTTTCTTCGTAGTTTCTCCTAAACCTGCGAAGAAATCGTTTAAAAAAAAGGAAAGAAAAAAAAGAGAATTATTATTAATTAAAATCAACAGCTTCAATGCGAAGAAAGTGTAAGATATTGTCTAAATAACAAAAATGCGAAATTCAATCAAAACGCTAGAAACAAATATATTCCCTAAGCTTTGCTTTGCGTAGAACAGGAAACTCAAACTGTACGCCACAGAACAATTTTCGTGATTATATTTTCATAAAATTTGATAATTTGTCACTCTCCCCTGACCAAGTTTCTCTCAAGACATAAGTAGAATATATTCTAATATTCCACTTCATTTTCACTTCAAGTTGAAAAATAGAATCAATCAATTTTATGTACATTTGAAAAAACATTCTTTCTAAGAACGTTAGTTAAATTCACATTGAATTTTTTCAAAGATTTATTGTGATGTGGGGAGGGGGTGACATCATAAAATACTAATTCACACAACAAAACAGGAATGTTGTTGCTGCTGTTGTTGTTATTGTTTTCTAGTGTACCTACGATGACATAATACACAAAAATAGAAAATTATAGAAAATATTTGAGAGTATTGGCCAAATGAGTAGAGTGTTCGCAAATGGTCCAGAGACAGGGGTTCAATCTCAGGTCGAGTCATACCAAAGACTAAAAAAAATGGTACTTGATGCCGCTTTGCTTAAAACTCAGCATTATAAGGTACGTATCAAGGGTAAAGTGGAACAATCCAAGGAATGGAGTAGCGCCCTCCCCTACACCTCAGTGTAGTAGCTATTGAAAAGAGAGCTTTCGGGTCAAAAGAAACAGCAATTCAAACCAACAAAGCTCCCAAGAATAAAAACACAACTCCAGCTTCAACGACTAAAATCACCCCAGAACAAACAGGCGAAAAATGGAAAAAAAAAGTAAACTTAAAAAGAAGCGACACCGGAGAAGGCTACGCCAAGAAACCCTGTCCCAACACACACCCTCAACAATCCCCCTCAGAAAAAAAAAGTACTACCAGCCCCCGACACCCCCCTAGAAAAACAATTTCAAAACCTGCCTCATCAAGACCAAGCTGAACAGCCCCCGAAACATCAAAACAAAATCAATCCCACTTGTAGCCCCCTTTTCTCCAACTCTACCCTCTCTTTCTCCACCTGAACTTTTCCCTCAGCGAAAAGAAACATTGAGAACCCAATCAGAAAAAAGACACTCCCAATCAACATCAACCTAAAAGAGCCGGTGAAGAACTAAATCAATCTCGCCGATTGAAAATCCCAACACTGAGAGACTCCATTGAAACAACAGCGGCTCTGTGTTCTGTGAACCCCGAAGACATCGCAGACTTCCAGCTCCGCAAAATACTCATGCCGCTGCTAAGCTTAGAAAAAGTCAACAAATTAAAAGTTGCCAATCCCCCAAATTTCAGGGGCGCACCCATGGTGACCACCTTCGTCCGCTTAGCTGGCAACCGAACCCAGAACTTATGGAAGTTCCAGGAGAAACCGATGCGGGCGTAAGTGTGCGCGCCTGCTTGGTGAACTCTCGAACCTCAGTCTGAATGTTGCTGCAGTGCTAGAGACTCACTTCACTTGCGCTGCAGACTGTCGGGTGCTGGAGGATAACTATGTCGTCCTTTCGGGATTCGGCAGCCGTAGCAGCGTTGGAGTCTCTCTGATTGGACGCAGCCTTAATGCTGATGTAAAACTTGTTCTTGCATATGACGGTAGCCGGTTGCTTGTGGCCGATTTTGCTGTTAAAAGTTTCGAGTTCCGGAAGGGGGGCGGTTTATGCCCGCGCCCCCCGGAAATCGAAATTTTTAATATATCGTTGTAGAGAAGGTCTCCTTTTTTTGTGGACTAAAGCTCAATGTGAGTTTACGTTTGTCTTTGTTTTTCCTTACAATTTATCCCACAACAGATTGTTCGCATTATGGAATAGTTAACGCATCCTCGACTTTTCGACGCAGAACAGAAAACCGCAGACTGAGAAACGATGGATTCATTGGCGGGTGACGTTCAAAAACTTCTTACGAACAGTAACGGATGAACATCCGCAGCGACAAATATACAAGCTCGGATTCCTAACCAACTTCGTATCCAACACTGTTCATGAGATAATCATGGATTGCACTACTAACGAAAACGCTATCGCAACTTTACAAACTATTTATCGGAAGCCCAAAAACGAGATATTTCCACGTCATTTGCAAGCTATACGACGAGAGCAAAATGGCGAATCTCTGGAACATTTCCTAAAAGAACTTCAAACACTAAGCAAAAACAGTAACTTCCGGCCGATGAACGCCAAAGAAATTCAAGACGAACACATCATGGACATATTAATCAACGGTCTCCAGAATGCTTAGGTACTTGAAAACAAAAACAAAAGCCTTGATCTAAGAACTGCCAACGAGCAGGCTCGTACGTTCAAAGTTGCTCAGAAACAGTCTATGCTCTACTTACAGTCTGACAGTCGTTCCTATGACTCACCCGTCTTGTTCTACCCCTCCTCCTCATGTGCATAATTCTCCGAACTCCTCTTCGAATCTTTTCTCTACCTTTTTTTTTTTTTCCTACGACCTTGTCATACGCGGAACGGCGTCACTCAGCTGTTGAAAAGGAAGTTTACGCTATCGTTGAAGCACTAAGAAAATGGAGGCACTACCTGATCGGGCGTCACTTTAAACTAATCACCGATCAAAAAATCGGTCACATTCATGTTCAACACCAGGACGGCAAGTAAAATTAAAAATGAGAAAATAGCGAGGTGGAAAATGGAACACTCCTGTTTTTCTTTTGACACGATATACCGGTCGGGTAAAGAAAATGCCGGAGTAGACGCGCTATCAAGGATATGTAGCGCAATACCAAATACAGTGGAGCTTCGAACCCTGCATAATGAGCTATGTCACCCAGGCATAACGCGGATGACACACGCTGTATGGACGAGAAACTTGTCTTATTCTACGGATGACGTTAAAAGAATAACTAAGTCATGCAAATTATGTTCCGAGTACAGATTTTTTAAATTCAAATCTGGTACGCTAATAACAGCTACGCAACCTTTTGAGAGGCTGAACATAGATTTCAAGGGCCCCCTACCGTCGGAAAGCGAAAACCTTTATATGCTAACGGTCATTGATGAATACTCCCGACTCCCATTCGCATTTCCTTGTCCTAAATTATCAGCGAATTCAGTCATACAATGCCTATGCTCTCTGTTCTCTATTTTCGGGCTCCTCGCTGACATCCACTCAGACCGGGAAAATTTTTTATATCAGAAAAACTGAGTTAATTTCTTCACGAGGAAGGAGTGGTCACAAGCCGGACAACACCTTACCACCCTCAAGGCAATGGTCATTGTAAGCGGTACAATGGGATAATTTGGAAAAATATTCAACTAGCCGCCACTAACCGTAAGTGTCCCACTAGGAGGAACTCCTTCCTGAAGCCCTATACGCCATCAGAACGCTCTTATTCACGGCCATGAATGCTACGCGACACGAGAGATTTCTCACATTTCAACGGAGAAGCCCGGCAGGACCCTTATACGAAGAAAGTCCTTCGTGACTTGCAAATCCGGGAACAGTGCTCCAAAGGCGCTTCGTTCGTCATAGAAAAAACGACCCACTGACAGTCGAAGTAGAGCTATTTGAAGCAAATCCTCGCTATTCCCAAGTACTGTGTTCCTTAAAGACCTTGTATCAACAGGGGTCGAACCGGCACCGAGTATAGACCACAAGGAAGCGCCTACATGCTAGGAGCCTTCAACCTCAACAGAAGGGCAACCTTTTGGTATCTCACCATCAGATACCAGTACATGCTCACCGCGAGTATCAAACACGGGGTCCGAATGGTCACTCGAATGCTAAAATGCTCAAGAACCAAATATGGATGGTAGGCCAATTGTTCAGAAATGAGCTCATCCCACAACTGATTCTGACCCACTGTTCTTAGAATCTCGGCCACCAGTACGTAGGAAAAGACGCTTTTATTGCAAATTAAGACTGAAAGAAGTGGACTCCAGGATACCTTCAGATTCTGAAGACCAAACCTCTGATTCTGGTCCCGACACTAGACAGCAAAAACGTTCTAACAGGGTGCGCAAGAAACCCGGTCGTTGGAACGATTACGCCCTTTACAAGGATGGGGAAAATGTTATACGTAAAATAAACTTGTCTCTCCTATTCCTGGCTCTCCGCTCTCTGTATATAGACTCACCCACAGAGACTTTCTTATATAAACGGTAAATCACTGTTCACTCATATCTGTTATGGAATAAAGCTCAATGTAAGTTTACGTTTGTCTTTGTTTTTCCTTACCGATACTATTTAACCCATTCCACTGTCATATGTGTATTCATTTTAACGTAAAAAAAGTCAATCATCTGTATTGCAAATGAGCATTATAAAAGGAGTTATGCCACTTTTTTATCTCACTTTTGACCCGTTGTATCTCTTCCCAAAGACGTAATGACCCTTTGAGTTCTTGACTTTGAGATCCTTGCAGTATCACATATCGATTTAAGTACTAAACAGGCTGCTTAACTCTAGTGATTGGATAGGAACCGGTGCTTTCAGCGAGACGGAGTCGCAAATTAAACGCTACAAAGATAGGAAAACGGTCTTCAAATTTTTCAATACGAGACCCGCATTTTCGCAGGCTAAATAGAAAAAAAACGTTTTATAAAAAATGAATAAGATTCAAGGGAGGAATAAGTTTTATTTACCCTATTTACTCGTGTAATGTACGACTTTTTAGGCCAATTTTTCTTCTAAAAACAAGTGATCGTTCATTACACGAGATATGTTTTTGGACAGGTCGAAGCTTACCTTATTTCTGGACCTAACTTTGCCGTAACTTCGATTCCAACTATCTCTGCATAGACTATACTTAAATAGAGGTTATTATTTAAGATAATAAGTAAAAGTAAAGTTGACAACCTGAGTCGAGGGTGACCCGAAGGCCCCCTTTTCAATAGCTACCACACCAAGATGTATGGGAGGGCACTACTTTCACTGGATTGTTCCACTTTACTCTTGATCCTTACAATGCTAAGTGTTAAGCAAGGAGGGGTCAAGTACCATTTGTTTAGTCTTTGGTATGACTCGCTCTGGGATTGAACCCCGCTCTCCCAGGCCATTGGAGAACACTCTAACCACTAGGCCAATGGACCGGTATAAGATAATAAAGTATTAACTTAAGATTGCTTACTATTTATAAGGTAATTATTATATAATCAATACCACTGTGTATCAGAGGTGGGGTTTTAGTCTGTTTGGAATATCCAAGTAAACACGGTAAGCTACATCAAGGTCTAGATTGCATTGTTTATAAATGATGTGGCATTTATTTTGATTGTATTACAGTTGTTTTGAAAGTATTAATAAGTGTGTGAGTGTTTTCTCTTTATATTATTAAATACAAAAGAAATATTTTTGTAGGTGAGCGTTGCTAAAAGTTAGTTGTTTATTAGTCACGACTGAAAAAGAAAAATTAGAAATCAGGGGTCGTTCATTACAGTGGGTCGTTTATTACTCGAATTATCAACAAGAGGGCATTTTGAATAAAAGAAAATTGTGACAATTCCAAAGAAACTGCGCTGTACTTATACAGGAGAATTATATATAATAAGCAGCGTAACGGTTATCGCCGTCGGAAATGGACTCAGTGACCAGAGTTCAAATCTTCGACGAGACAGTTTGCATTTCACAAAGCGCTTATACTACTGGGAAATAATATGATTCCAGCTATTCTCTCTCCAGCTATGAGTAAATAGTAGGGCAGATTGATCCCTATAACCTTGTTATGGAAACCCGTAAAGGAAAAGGAAAACTCTAAATTCAAAACAGTTATACTCTGCTCTAGAATTGACCTTGTGTTACATCCTACTTATGGTAGATAGGTTGGGTAAATACATACAGCTAGACGGTCAGATAAAGAGTAATAGTGAAACCAATGTTAAAATAATTCCCCAAAGAAAAAAAGTAAAATCATCCAAAATATCCGAGGTTCATTTTAAAATTTAATTTGCATTTGTGGGAACGTTTATTTATTTGTATTTACCCAACCCCTCTGCCACAAGCAAAATGAGACACAAAGTCAATTATTAAGCAGAGTAAAGCCAGTTTTAATTCAGAGATTTCCTTCTCTAAAATTGGTTGTCTAACAAAATCTAAAGATCCATGCATTTCTCTAGGGAATTAGCGCGAAGTGAAACGCAAACTCCGGTCATTAACTTCATTTTCTGCGACGATAACACGCATTGTCACATTGTTAGCAGCTTGGAAGATCATTCTCTCTAAAACTTTTTACGGCATATAACTTATAACGTAAAATTAAAACATTTTAAATGTTTTCTTTTTTTTATATAACAATTTTAAGCTTCTTCAATACCGTTTATCGTTATTCTCATTGTCTCTAAGTGGTAATGAGAGCTGGCTGAGCAATGTCATTAACTCAAGACGGAAATGGGAGGGAAATGTTTTTTGAACCCCGATATTAGACGACGGATTTTGTGAGTGCCTTTTTTTTATCTTTTTGTGGCTGGGTTGCAAGAAGATAAACATTTGCGTGAACAGAAGACAAGATTCCAACGAGAACGAAGAAGTGACTCTCCATTTGTAGCCATTATCCATTTCTCCCCGCTTCCACATCCTCAAAAACTGAACGAAGAGAATAAAGCAACAGGGATCCTAACGTTTGAGATAGGTTGTGTTTTTGTCTTTTTCTCTCACCATCCAACCATTAGCCAACAACGACATAGCAGTTATCAGTGATTATGCTATACAATTTAGTGATGACGAAATAATGATGCTATGAATTTATCCGGAAAAAGAGGCTTATAAAAAACTTCGTAGCTTATCTACTGAAAGCGATGTCAACATATGCGTTAGTAAAGCATGAAGTGCTATTGACAGGCTATCGACCATGTGGAAATCTAATCAATCTGATAAAATCAAACGGAAATTCTTCGAAGTTGTTGCTGTGTTAGTAATATTGTATGGTTGCATCATTTGGATTCTAACGAAACAAATTCAGAAAAAGTTATATGGGAACTATACAAGGATACTGTGTGCTGTTTTGAACACAACCTGGAAACAGCACCCTTCAAAACAGTGGCTGTGTGGCTACTTACCTCCTATCTCATTACCATCAAAGAAAGACGAGCAATATATGCTGGGCACTGCTCGAGAAGTAAGTATGAACTCATAAGTGACGTTCTACTATGGACTCCTACACATGGATCCACCAGTGTGGGTTAACCAGCAAAAACATGCATTATCTCTGTGCAAACATTGGATGCTGTCAGGAAGACTTACAAAGATCAACAGATGATTGGAACGGATAGTGAAAGAGAGTCAATGGAATCCGTACTATCAGCACGATTTGTTGAAGGCGGTAGCCGAAACTAATGTATTTTACGTCGTTATAGAAAAATATTCAATGTAATGGGTGTTTGTTTATGATTTATATGTTTTCGCCTCAAGAATGCAACAATATGTGGGAACATGTCCGTATATTTGCTCTAAATACTGTGTAAATTTTATGTTTTAAGGCATAATATAACCTATAGAATGATAAAAAGTTGAACTAATGCTAAATTTTAGGTTAAATTTTCCTGCTACAAATTCAAAAAAGCTAGTGCGTAAATTTTTTTTTTCAAGAATATCGTAGACCAAAGTTAGGGGTGCGTGTTATAAAGAGAGACAAGTAGATGGTTTCTTTCTTGTTTTGTTTTCTGTTTGTTTGTTTTTTTGGTTTTGTTTTTAGGGGTTTTTTTGTTTGTTTGTTTTTTTTTTTTGTTTGTTTGTTTGTTTTTTTTGTTTGTTTTTTTCAGTGGCTTGCTTAAAGAACTGTTGAACAACCGATAAACAGGACCTCCTCCACGTCTCAAAAATTTCAGAATTTTCAACTACTCACCCACATCCTGATGCATAGCTGAGGGCGACAGCGAGGAAAAGACACACACACAGTGGCTTCATGTTGACAGCTGCGGGGAAAAAAATGTAAAAAAAGTAAAAAGTGCTGATTAAAAAGAAATCGACTTTATTTGAACGGAACTTATAAAGAACATATTAGAATAATTTAGATTTGAATTTACTTATCTAACAGTATATCAACTCCTAATGGGTTATCTAATGCCGAAATTTAATTCATTTTTAAATGTTTGATAACAATCATTAATTCTAATGTTCTATTGTGTTTTTACTAAATTACTCTTTTTATTTGTCTATAATCCTTTGTTTGCAGACACAAGTGCATGATATCAAGTATTCCTATCTTATACAAATAATTTGCACACAGCATTCGATTGCAATACCTCAAACCATACAACTAATACTCTATACACAATTATATGGTTTCAAGTAAATATCTATATTCAATAATAATTTGTTTACACATACTTATTTGATATCAAGTATTCCTATCTAATACTAATAAAGTTTCAAAGCAAATAAAATTGCTATCTGAAAAAAAGAACACCTACCAACCTTCACGAAAGAACAGTTTTTAAAAAAACTTATAAAACAGGAGTAATTTCCAAAAAAATGTAAATAGAATTCACTTGATTTTGTTTAGTTTAATTTCTTTGTTTTAATTGCATATAAACCTTCGTAGGTTATTTAATACCGAATCTATCCTCGTAGAAGAACAGTTGTGGCACTATTTAACTGATAGTTGGGGAGGATAAGCGGTTCAGACTTTTACCATGAGTATTAGTCCGAAAGTGAACCTAATGGCGTGACTGGAGTTTGAACTCGCTTACTATGATTTCATAGTACAGTACGTTGACAGCACTGGGATAATCATGCAATGTTAGGATCTTCTACAAGTTATGTTATATATTCTATGAATTGTGACTTACATTGAGCTTAATGATACAATTTGTGTAAACATGTTAATATAGGCACACTAAAAATGGCATCAAGTAGCGAGTGTTTTGCTCATACAATAGCGTTGAAATACTCTGACAGAGTTTGTAAATTGCTGACCACAATTATCATTATTATTCTGCTCTGTCGGCAGGGCTACTATAAGATGCCCCCCGAAAAACGGTGTATCCTGATATGACACAGAATTGAATCTGATGGTTAGGTTCCAGTAATGGGTAGTGTAGAATACCCCTTCATTGCCATTACTTCCAGTTCCACTCTGACTAGGAGTAGCAGTACCTGTTTGGGTTCTATATATGGGTTGAATAGATCTGTTCGCAAATCATTTGTTTTGATTGAAATATTTAATACCATAAAACTATAAATTATTTGTATTAAGAATAGTTACTTGACGCTATAATGGTTTATTAAGGATTATTATTATTAGTTACTTGAAACCACAAAACTATATGCAAACAAATTATTACTAAACAGAAATAATTGCTCGAAACCATAAAATTATTATTATTAGACAGGAATAGTTGAAATCATATAGCCCAGTCGACTGGGGCTGTAGAATATACCGACTGCATCTCTGCTGAGGTGTAAATCACTACTCCTACGAGTGTCCTGAATATGACACTAAACTATTTGATGGCGAGGCTCCAGCTCTGGAATCTTGGGGAATGCGGAGTACCCTTTCATTGCCATCGATCCCACGTCCACTATGACTCGGAGTGGTAGCACTTGATAGGGTCCTATCTATGGGTCAAATAGAACTGTTTGACATTTGAACTGTGTGTAAACAAATGACTGATGTTCAATAGAATTCTTAGTGATACATAGCAATACTTGAAACTATTTACCTATGTTGACTTATGTTTGCAAATCATATATATCTAATATATATATGAATAAACCGAATTCAGCATTAAATAACTTACAATGGTTGATATGCCATAAAACCAAACTAAACCAAAATTTAAATCGTACAACTGTGTGCTAGCAAATGGCTATTATCAAATATAAATAATTAGTTGAAACCATATAATTATTAGTATTAGAGAGGAATTCTTCAAACCAAACAATTTTGAGCAAATCATTTGGATTAGATTGGAATACTTGATATCATAACTATGTGCAAAGAAATAGCTTCACAAAAAATGTAAATATAAATGTAAAATGAGCACAATTCCCTAACCTCTAGGCATAAAATAACCACGGAGGGATTGACATGCCATTTAAATCAACCAATTAACTATTATTATTAAATCATACAATAGTTCGCACTGACACTAATCTTTATAATTTCCCAAAGGTCAAAAAATCTTAGATACCAAATATAGAGTATTTTTCTTTATCTTATTCACCAATAAAACTTTTAACAAATTTTCTAAATAGGATATCACTCTATATTGAGTATAATGGACTCTGCCGACAATCTTTAAATAAAATAGTAATATTTTTTCAGATTCGTTTTCTTCTCCGAAGAAGTTGATCATCAGATAATCATCGTTCATAAATTCCCAGAGTTATTCGAACAATCGAACCTATTCTTTGTGTTTTATCTAATTTTCCTACAACGTTTCGGCCGAAACATTCAACGGCCTTCTTTATGGAAAGCGAGGGTTTCTTTTTCCGTTCATGCAAACTAGAGAACCGCAGCAAACAGCTAGCTATTGATTTTCCACTCTGCAATACTGGTAAGAAGAGATCTGTTCTTTACATAAAAAAAAGTACAACTGAAAAAGCTCGTAGAATGTGTCGTCCGGGACGGTTTTGAAAAAACAGAACTAATGCAACGAATGAGTTCAGATGCCAGAATAGCTTTTGAAATTATAATTCTTCTTTTTTATTATTATCGACAATATCATTCGTGAACTTTGATATTTGTATATGTCTTTTTTTAATTACAAAACTTTGGACTTTGAAATGGACTCATCAAGCCGTGTTCAAATCTTGGACGAAGCTGTTTGCGTTTCTCTTCGCACTAATGGCCTTAGGAAAGGCATGAACTCATCTCTTTTTCCAGCAATGGGTAAATACTTGAGCATACTGAGTTCTTTAGCCTTAATAAGGCAACCTCTCAATGAGAAGGAAAACTCTGAATTCAAACCAGCTGTATGAGTCATATCAAAGATCGTTCCTTGCTACTGGCTCAATTTAACCTGGGACAACATGTTACTTAAAGAAGAGATTGATGCCGCTAAGTAATCGTCACTTTGTTCAGAGAAATGCCATCCATGGGAATTACTCGGAATGGCATCCCGACTTCCAAAAGGATTATGTGATAAATGATCATCAAATCGATTTTGGATATTAAACAATATTCGCTCATTCCAATCAATTTGTTTTAGTTCTATAATTGTTAATATACTGTTATATTGCTCTGATTTTTTTTAGATTTAACACTTGAAAGATTTTGTGGCGTAGAATTCGAACCATATATATTTAAAGTAAAGTTGGCGACCTTAGTCGAGGGTGACCCGAAGGCTCCCTTTTCAATAGCTACTACACCGAGGTGTAGGGGAAGGCGCTACTCCATTCCCTGGATTGCTCCACTTTACCCTTTATCCTTAGTTAATAATGCAGAGTGTTAAGCAAGGCGGCATCAAGTACCATTTTTTGAGTCTTTGGTATGACTCGACCTGGGATTGAACCCCAGTCCCCCGGACCATTGGCGAACGCTCAACTCATATATAAACCATTTTCATTCGAAAATGGTTTGAATTACGAATCGTTATAAAGTTAATAAATTTTATTAGGAGCCTGAAATATTTGCTTGCGTTTTTCTGAAAAATTTCAGTTTTTGATATCTTTCTGTGTGATACGTGAAAGATTTTTCATAATATATATAACTAGTGAACGAAAACAGTTAACACACCTTATGACAATTTTTTTCTTGTGTGTGTTTTCTTTCTTTATGGGTAATCACAACGATTACTAAAGCATCACTTCTATGATTCGTAAATTTTTCTAATCTAAATCTAGATAATAACGAGAGGGAGTTCGAGAAGAATATAAAAAATGAATTTAAAAAGTTTCAAAAGACAAAATTTGCTATTACGAATGATAACGATATAAAGAAACTATTAATTAAATCATAATATTGATATTTTCTAAGTTCACAAATGTAGTTTATTCAGTGAGAATCGAACTCAGTACGTTAGAAAGTCAGCGAGACTACCTTGTGTGTCGTGTCTTTTTATTTCTTCAGCTTTATCTAGTATGACATAAGACGAGGTTAGTGAAAGATATCTAGTATCAATCAAAACTGCCCACTTTTGTTTCAGGAGGCGTCCAATCAAAAAATTTATATTAATCGGTCCATAATTCTAAACTTAAATTCTGGCCGCTGACAAGGATTGCTGATTTTTTTTTTTTAAGTGGGGGGGGCTTTTTTCCTCACTTTTTTTTTGGTACATTTCCAATGCATTCTTATATTAAAATCATTTCGAATGTTTTCCTATAGTAAAATCATTTTACAGTATTTTCTCATAGAAAAATCATTTCAGCGAATTTTTATTGTAAAATCATTTCAATGCATTCTTAAAGTAAAATAATTACTAATACATTCTTATTGTAAAATAATTAGCCTAATGAGTAAAGTGTTCGCCAATGGTCCGGGAGACCGGGGTTCAATCCCAGGTCGAGTCAAACCAAAGACTCAAAAAAATATTACTTCATGCCGCCTTGCTTAACACTCAGAATTATAAGGTATGTATCAAGGGTAAAGTGGAGCAATCCAGGGAATGGAGTAGCGCCCTCCCCTACACCTTGGTGTAGTAGCCATTGAAAAGGGAGCCTTCGGGTCCTCGACAGTCACCAACTTTACTTATTCTTAAAGTGTCATCACTTCCAATGTATTCTTATCGTAAAATAATTACTACTGTATTAAATAAAAAAAAACCTTTCTGATACATTCATCCCAAAATCGTTTACAATAGATTGCTATTGCAAAATAATCCCTGTTGTATTTTTATAGTGAAACCCTTTCTAGCGCATTCTTATTATAAATCAATTTCGAATGTTTTCTTAGAGAAATATCATTTACAAAGAATTTCAACAGCTAAACATGTCTGAAGCAACAGTTTATACTAGTCATATTATTTACAGCACAAATTTCTATCGTAACTGCAAAAGAAATGTTCACAAAGTACATCAAAACTCATTCGACTCGACTCTCAAAAAACATTTCAAAACTTTTCATAAAATAGGCGTAAAATTCTACTTCATTAAACGCGTTACATCTTTTTGTAGAAAATATGGGAAAACCCAGACGTTATTTCTGCTGCAAGTTGAAAAAGAAAAAAAAAAAGAAATTAACAGAGATGAAATTATGTCAGCAATACTTACAGTATGTTTGGTGTCCGGTTCGGGTGTGAAGACGAACCAACTGACGGAGATGTGAGTGAAATGTCTGATTTTATACCCAAACTTATAAAGGTCACGTGTTTACTGTGTAAACACTCCTTTCGAAGGTTGGGAAAACACGCTTACCCGAAGATTGCTTTTCCTTTTTTTGTTGTTTTGATTTTTATTTTATTTTGTTGTTGTTGTTGTTGTTGTTGTTGTTCTTCTTCTTCTTCTTCTTCTTCTTCTTCTTCTTCTTCTTCTTCTTCTTCTTCTTCTTTTTCTTCTTCTTTATTTCTGTTTTTTGCTTTTGGTTTTTTGTTTTGTTTGGTTGTTTTTGTGTTGGTTTTTCTTTTCTTTTTTTCTATTTTTTTTTTTTTTTTTTTTTTGTGGAGGTATTTCTTTAGTTCTCTACAAGGATCTTGAAAAAACTGGGAATTTTTTAAATGAATCTTTCTATATGTATTTGGTTATTTGTGCTGAGAAAGACGTGACAGCAAATCTCTTTCGCAATATTCCAGAATCTGCTTTCATAATTTTTAATTATTTTGTATCAGTTAACTTTTGATCAGGGTCCGGAGACTATGTGCCAGTAAATATCAGTATTTAGCATAGCACCCGTCAAACGCGACAAAATCGTTTAAGTATCTAATGATTTCAGTACGGATGGAATTTCTGCCTGGGATCCGAATGTCTTTCGCTGGCACTTTTGTTAAGGACCATAGTGGAGTATCTGTAAAAATCCTGCTGTTATTTTTCAAATTATAAAGTACAAAAATATGCACATGAAGTCACTATTTCGAGAAGTATAAAATTTAACACTTCCATAAAAATATTTATTTTATTTTTTCTGTAATATGTTTAATTAGATTTCCTCGAGCACAGATACTACACTCTGATCCAAGGCAGTTTTTTCCGGAGAGTGACATTTTGATTCTAGATAAAGTATACAGATATTACACTCTCATCTCAGCAGAAATTACGGACAGACGAACAAGTATTATTATAAGTTGAAAACTCATCCTATGGACGGAATTTAAAGTTATGTAATCTCTCCATAAATTAATCCATCCCATTGTTTTATTGCAGCAATAGAGTCAAACATTATACTGAAATATGTTTTAAGGTGACTAATAATGCAATAAACAGTGCCAAGAGGTTAACGTATGGAACTCTTTGATGAGAATTCTTAAAGTATAAATGAAAGCAAAACGACAATTTTTAAAAAGTCTTATTTTCACATGACCGGGAAAAATATGAAAAAGGTCATGACCTTTCTGGCTAGAAAATTTTTACTTGGATTTTCATTTTAGATAAAAAAAAAAAATTTATAAATATCGGGTGTCTCAATATACATGGGACGTATGTGATAGCGAATAGTTCTAATAATAATAATTTTGTGTTCTTTTGTGCTTCAAATTTGAAATAGTATACGATAACAACTATTAATTCCCGATCACAATGCCTTGGACGAGAGAGGAAAAATATTTTGCGTCACTACTAATTTGAAGACAAAATCCTTCAAAACTGTCTCAAAACAGAAGCAACTCATTAACATGATAATGATTTATTACTGAGACAGGAAACTCGAAAAAAGTTTGCATGTCTTGAAAGTTGATATAATGATAATTAACAAAAACATTGATTTTATGTTGTGGAGGAATGAGTATTTCTTTAAGATGTAATTCCGAGTGACAGTTCTACAATATACAACACAATTTGTACAAACAAATGTAGACAAAAGAAAATTGACAAAAACAAGAAAGTTAAAAAAACAAACAATTTTTTACTTTATCACAAGTAGACAAAAAAATGAAAGCAGTAATGTTCCTAAATTATACTATGAGTAGATGTGTGTGTGTGTGTGTGCATGTAAAAACAAGAATATTTTTTGTCAGGAATAATAGGGAGAAAGAGTGAGGTCAACTTGTACTTACATACATGTGTATGTGTGCGGGTGTGTATAAGTTCTGGTATGTATAAGTCACTTAATCTATTTGTCATTCAAGCCTACTGTTGGTGTGTTAGTGTATTTGTGTGCGTCTGATTTTCTCTTCAACGTGTGTCGTCTCTGTGTTGTCTGTGTGTCTGCCTCTGTGCCGACACTCTCTTTTGAACTTAAAAATTTTGGGTTCTCAGACTATTTGAGTGGATCGAAATTATATATTTTAAATTACGTGGGTAGATTTTATTGCGAGTCAACTAATGTTCAAATGTGCGGACGTATGAGTAAACACAACTCCTGACTTGATCTAACTTATGAGAATCGTAGAAATTACTCATATATTGAGGCGCCTATTTTTTGGTTCTATGAAAAATCTTTCGGCAAGTTAGTGTTTGAGAATGTTCTAATCTGTGTTTGCTGATTGGCTTTAGAATATTCTAAGTAAGTAAGGTTTGGATCCTTTTTTTTTTTTTTTTCAGAATATTCTTATTTATGTGTTCTCAGTTAATTTAACTAAAAATAAAAAAAGTGAGAATCCTATAATGTCTCTTGTTCAAAAGATGCATTTTTACAGGACGTGTTCCAAATGACCGCCAACGCGCTTGTCTTAGTAATAAATCATCATCATATAAATAGGTCGCATTTATATTGAGATATCCTGTATAAAAATATGACTTTCGGATTAGCTTACCTGACGGATACAATGTTACAGTTTTGCTTTATCACTGGTCACTGGCTCCGTAATCTGGTTAGGTCGTGAGGGCATGACTCGTGTAACGAGTCTTGGGAAGGAATAACCTCACCAAGCAGAGCCCATCCTTTTCCAGGTCTACCACTGGTTTAAATTCAGAGTTTTCTTTCTCTAAAACCGTTGCCATACTAAAGTAAAAGAACCCAGCATCATCATCATGTCCCGCTGTCAGCACAGATCTCCCTGACCCTCTCACGCCACTCGTCTCTATCGTCTATCACTCCCGGGAGGTCTTCCAGGTTATATCCTGCATCGGCGCAGAGCTGTTGTATATGGGTTTTAGCTGGTCGTCCTGCCTTTGCTCCTTCATGTGAAGGGGTCCACAGGAGTATTTCGCTCATGAGTTCGTCCTTACTTTTCCAGCAGTGTCCCACATGTCTGATTCGTCTAACTTGGATAGTTTTCATGATGGGTTGTAGGTGGCCGTATAGCAGCTGTTTTGTGGGTCCTGCCTCCAGGACTTGTTCAATATTGCTCGCATCATTCTTGAGTAATTGCCGTCAAGATTTTTCACCATACGTTTAGTTAGCGTCCATGTAGTGCATCCATATAGCAGTATCGACATGACCGCAGCTTGGAAACAGCATTATACTATAAATTGAAGTTTCGCTAAAACTTTTTCTTAATTTGGGTATGTTAAAAATCTAATCTGCTAAAAATGTGTTCTGAGGTCCCGCAGAAAAGTTGTTGGTCATAATTTTAAATGTTTTTGAGCAACGGGACTGAAGCTGTGTTTTCACAGACAGGAATGAACGATTAATGAAACGGGAATTTTCTTCAAAATAGTTACTTTCATCATTCAACATACTTATTCCAATTAGTTTTACATAGGTCAAATATCGGTAGTGCTGCACTCGCACAATCCTGTGTTTCACTGAAAACTGCTACACTTGCACAATCCTGAGAGATACTAAAAACTGTTGTTCAGAAGTTCTGAGACTAACTTCATAATTTCTTTTTTTCAAATCAAAGCTGGTTCGTCTAGATGTTCAGGCTACTGTCTAGAGGTCGAGAGAGCAGTATAGACATTTTTATATAAGTTACTCAACTGTGCACACGTCTGAATTTAATTTTTGATTTAAATAATTTTTTGAAATTGAAATTTCAGTCTCGATACATTTTTTATCATAGCCCGTTGGCAATGATAGACTGACGAGCAAAAAAGATATTTACTTATTTATTTATTTATTCGTTTATTTATTTATTTACTCCTTTAGAGTTTTTCACATCGGTGTTAGCTGATGGTTTTTCACTGGCGTTTGAGTGACTGCAAATCTCCTCAAGTCTCCAGGACTCGTCTCAGGATTCTGGCCGTTCTTAGCAATGCTGTCGTTTGTACAAACAAATGTACTACTCGTCCACCAACTCCCAAGTCCTCCAGGCCTTTTAATAATCCTTTAGTTATTGTGCCTAACACACCAATTACAATTGGCACAATCGTTACTTTCATGTTCTACAGCTTTTTCAATTCTCTAGCAAGGTCGAGGTACTTATCCTTCTTTTCACTTTCCTTCAGATTTATTCTGTGGTCCGCCGGGACAGCAAAGTCGACAATTTTGCAAATTCTCTTTTTTTTTTTTTTTTTTTTTTTTTTTTGATGATTATTATAAGGTCTGGTCTTCTGGCCGGGATTAGTTGATCCGTTTGTATATTAAAGTCCCATAGGAGTTTATGCGAGTCATTTTCTAGGACAGGTGATGGGTTGTGCATATACTATTTGTTTGTATGGTCGAATTATTATTATTATTATTATTATACTTCTTGCAAGTTTTTCACACCAGCCTTAACTGATGGTCTTTTACTGGAATTTGAGAGACAGCAAGTCTCTACAGATCTCCAGGACTTTTCTCAGTATTCTGGCCAATCTTAATAATGCTGTTGGTCTCCATTTGTCTATCATTATTGTTAGTAGTAGTAGTAGTAGTAGTAGTAGTAGTAGTAGTAGTAGTAAAGTGTTTAATAATAAACAAATATTTTATGATTCATTGTTAAATATTATTCTGGTGATATTTTCTTTTTTCCTCACCACGAAGTGTTTAAAACATCTGCTAAATTTATAGGTTTCAATATCTGAATTTTTTACAATTTCATTTTTTTAACATTTATTCAAGCATCAATGAAAAAATGTTTTCTTGCGTTGATCATGATATCCGGTTTCCACGCGTTTAATTGATAAACATCTTTATCTTAGTGAACTGTCGCCATTTTATCTATATAAAAGGATAAAACAGATTGAAAGAAAAAATGTTTTATGATATACAACCATATTGATTAGCAATGTTTTTATTTTTCCTTTACTTTAAAAAAATGTAGGACACTACCGTATTTACATGACATTGACCTAATGAGTAGAGACCGGGGTTCAATCCCAGGTCGAGTCGTACCAAAGACTCAAAAAAATGGTATTTGATGCCTCCTTGTTTAACACTCAGCATTGTAAAGTTAGGATCAAGGGTAAAGTGGAGCAATCCAGAAAATGGAGCAGTGCCCTCCCCTACACCTCGGTGTAGTAGCTCTTGAAAAGGGAACTTTTGGGTCACCCTCGAATTGCCAACTTTACTTACTTACGCGTGTATAAGACACTATTTTTCCAGATTTTTCAGCCCAAAGGTTTGGAGTGGGTATTATATACGAGAACTTTATTAACTTTTTTCTGTCTTGATGCCCCGCCATATTTGAGACGGGATAACCGAAAATAATTTATATCTATAATCCAAACTGATATGTTTTTCGTCGTTACACAGAAATAGCCACTGGAATATGTTTTTGTTTATAATCTGTTTCTCCTAATGTGAGTTTATTTTCGCCGCAAACTAGTTTAAATTCTCGTGTAAACATGTCCATGTATTTGCTCAAAATACCGTGTAAATTTTGTGTTTTAAGACAATTTAAATAATACTTGATATTTTTAATCAATACGAACCAATAAAAAGTTTAACAAATGTTAAACTTAGGTTAAATTTAACTGCTAAAATGTCAGTGCGTATAATACATTTTTTATCACCGGAATATCCTAGTCCAAAGGTAGGAGTGAGCATCATACAGGTGTGTGTGTTATACACAAATATCACCTCAAGATGGTCAGAAATTATCAGCTTTGATTTTAAAGTATAAGGAACGTACAATTTGAACATTGTTTCTACTGAAAGAAGAGAAAATTGCATTACTCTGAAGGACAGTGCTGATTTTGACCCAAACCCAGCACTGTGCATTAAAACTATTATTAATGCTTTGCTTATTTAGGAACTTGATATATGCACATGGGATCATTTACTGCAATCTTGCTAATTACCAAGACTTTTAATAATGAGTAAATTGAAACTTATAATTAGTGGAGATGCAAGGCACCGTTGAAGAAGGAAGGACGAACTCATAAGTGACATCCTCCAAAGGGCCCCTTCACACGGACGAGAAAGTGTTGGCCGACCAACAAGAACTTATATACAACAGCTCTTTAAGGATACAGGATGTAGTCTAGAAGACCTGCCGGAAACGAAGGATGATAGGGACGAATAGCGAGAGAGAGAGAGAGAGAGAGAGAGAGAGAGAGAGAGAGAGAGAGAGAGAGTGTGTCTGGGAAATCCGTGCTTGCAGCGCAACATGATGATATTAATAATTAAATAAAACAAAAAGAATATTTTTAATCTTCTTTTGATTAAGGTGTTTTTATATTAGTCGTGACAAACATTTGTTATGAAATCAATACAAAATATTTAATGGGTTCGAGTTTTTATATGGAATGATAAATGTTTGGTGTAATGATTATCGTCCTAGGAAATGGACACGGCGACACAAGTTCAAATCCTGGACGAGACTGATTGCATTTCACATAGCACTAATATCCTTGGAAAAGGTATGAATCCAATTATTCTCCCTCCAGCTATGGGTAAGTAGTAGGGCAGACTGGGTTCTTCAGCCTTGATGAGGCAACTAGTCTAGGAGAAGGAAAACTCTGAATTCAAAACTGTTAAACTCCGCTTAAAAACTGACCTTGTGCTATATCATGCCCGAGCGGAGGGGTTGGGTAAATTGGATAAATGTTTACAATAACCTATTAGATTGTATGGATGGCACGCTGAGTATTTCCTTTCATGACATTTCCCAGGGAAGTTCACTTAGTGATGTCCATCTTTGCGTGTATCATGTGACATATTTCATTGTCATGATAAGGTCGTTAGAGTGCTTTGTGTGGTGTAATGGTTAGGAAGCTAGATTTGTTGACTATTGTTAGTGAGTTCGATTCTCACTAGGCGTGCCATACTTCTGACCTTGTGCAACATCTACGCAAAGCTTAGTAAATAATTACATGATTAAGACGTTTGAAAATAAATCTATCGGGAAAATCAACGGTCATTTCTATGTGTAATACATTAAAAAGTATAGAACAACGTATTTTCACATTAAAATATCTCTCTCTCTCTCTCTCTCTCTCTGATTCCGCATGCTTTCTCTCAGTAACCTTGGTCAACTTTCACTCTCTTTGCATCTTCTCCAGCCATTCTCTCTCTCTCTCTCTCTCTCTCTCTCGTTTTCTCTGATCACACACTCTTTTTCTCATTATTCCTGGTGGTCACCTTCACTCTCTTTTTATCTTCTCCCATCTCTCTCTCTCTCTCTCTCTCTCTCTGATCCCGCACTCTTTCTATCATTATCCTTGGTCCACTTTCACCCTCTTTTCATCTTCTGCCACCCCTCTCTCTCTCTCTCTCTCTCTCTCTCTCTCTCTCTCTCTCTCTCTCTCTCTCTCTCTCTCTCTCTCTACATTCTGCATTCCCCCTCAATGCAAGCAGTTTTACTAACTCAATAACTTTCATTTTTTCTGATCACATACTCTTTCTCTCATTATCCCTGGCCCACCTTCTTCCTTTTTTTATATTCCTTCTCTCTGTGTGTCTCTGTCTCTCTGTCTCTCTCTGTCTCTGTCTCTGTCTCTCTCTGTCTCTGTCTCTCTCTCTCTCTGTCTGTCTCTCTCTCTCTGACACTTTCCTTGATTGTCATTTTATGAGCGATCTCTATTTTCTTCTCTTTCTTCATTCGTTGACACTAAACTGTAATTAAAATCTGCCCTGCCGGAAGGCAAATAAAAAAACATGAACAAAATTAAAAGCTTTTGAGTTGTTTTATACGGATTTTTAAAAAAATTTATTACAAACTCATTGAACAATATATATATATATGTGTGTGTGTGTGTGTGTGTGTGTGTGTTCATATTCTTTGTGGGAAGGGTTGATTTTACAATTATTCAAATTTTCCTGAATTTAATCATAAACTAAACTTTACTAAAGGCTGTTATTGTTTTGTTTTTTCCCAACCACATTTCATACACACCCACTGTAAATAACATGAGCTACGAATCACTAAAACACTTTATATGTAATCTTCCTCGAAATTACCCAACTACTTAATTTCATAGAAAAAGTAGCCTGCCTAGGGCAATTGTTTTCTTTGTTTGCTTCAAAAATACTCTCATTTGGACCTCACTCGGCGTTTCTTCCACTCTTCAAAATAATCCGCAAAATCGTCTTTTTTTTTTTCGGGATCGTCATCAGATGCCTCGACACAGTCTCCTTAATCTCGTGTAATGAAATGACCACCTCCCACTACCGATGAATCTGTGAATGACTGTGTGACGGCATTAATGGTGTCTTAACAAAAAAAACGGAGACGTGAAGTGGTATTCTCGAGTCGATGAAGGAAAGAAACTACAAGTTCATAAAACGAAACCTCACTTGCGATGGTTTGCTAGTCTAGCCTGCTAATCATAACATCACCAAAGGCGCCCTAAAGCTCTGCAGTCAGTGTTGTCTGTTAAACCCCTCTAGAACGCGGATCACTATAAGCAGCCAAATTTGAAAGTGTCAATTACACATTTTTTTCTGGGATTTATTTATTGAATCATCTACGAAAGTTTTCTTGGTGATCGTAATAGTTTCCTCTGACGAACTTGAACCATCGTTATATCTATTCAAATATGAATGTAAACGTAACACAATACACAAACTCCTTAAATAGGGTCTACTTGTGCCGAATTTCTCAAACATAGAATGGTTAGCTTGGTTTGGTTTCCTTGTTTAATTAGCCACATCGGCAGCAGCGGTAGAATATGCCGACAACATCTCTGCAGATGGGTAAGACCGCCTCTCTGACGAGTGTCCAAGATATGACTCTGATCATCTGATGTTGAGGCTCTAGTTCTGGAACTTTGGGGAATGTGGAGTATTCCTTCATTACTCCCAATTCCACTCTGACCTAGAATGATAGTACCTGTTAAGGTCCCATCAATGGGTCAAATAGAACTGTTTAATCATTTCGTATACTTAAAACCATTTAGCTGTGAAAACAAATGATTAATCTTAAATTGAATTATTCATATTACATATCAATACTTGAAACTGTGTTGAAACTTGAAACTATTTAGTGTCTTGGGTATGATATTAAACTTCATTCGATGGTGAGGCTCCAGTCCTGCAATTTGGGTCATGTGAAGTACCCCTTCATTACTATTACTTTTAGATCCATTCTGACCGTTGGTAGTAGTACCTGTTAAGGTCCAATCTAAGGATCAAATAGAGCTTATCAATTTTTTACTAGAGATTATTATTAACATTAAATAGAATTATTAGTGTTAAATAACAATACCTGAAACCATTAAACTTGTTCTGGTGCCGATGGCGAGCGATAATAAAATAACACGTGAACACACAAGCTATCTAGTAATGAAGTCTTTATTTACATCCAAGGGAGCGAAACCTACAGAGCCGGCCTCACTTTCATGAGGCCGTTTCGTACCCGTGTTTACGGAGCTATATACATCATAACAAAACTACTTCCAAACAAATGAGCTCAAACTTGTCGAAAAATAAAGTTGAATATAATACTGCGACTGGAGTTTGAACTCTCTTACATCGAGGCCGCAATCCAGCTCTTTAACCATGAGGCCTCATCAATCTCACTGTTCATCTCAATTTCAAACATTGCATAACACTCCGACCAATCTCTATTAATGTCAGTCTGCTTCTTTCTATCTCTCTCAGTCTGTTTTATATATATATATATATATATATATATTAGCACTGATTTAACTAAACAAAGAGATAAATTGAAAAAGGTGAGTCGCTGATAATATTGAGGTTTAAAATGATACTGGATTCAAAAATTCAAAAAATATTATGTATATTCCAAAATGCAGTCAAAATTTGTTACTTAAAGTTTCAATTGTTGCGCACTTTCTTTTTATTTTTTTAAACTTGTTTTTAAAAAAACCTGTTGACATGTAAATTATATATATATATATATATATATATATATATATATATATATATATATATATATATATTAGGGTAGGTTGATTTTTCAATTTTCTAAAAATATTAAAAAATCTCATTTACCGAAAGTTATATTTCGACCTAGTCAGTACTCATACAAAAAATTAGATCAAATAGTTCAACGGTTTTTTGAGCGTTTAGTATCAAAGATCGTAGACAAAAACATACTGATAATTCCTCGTTTTTGCAAGATTTGGCTTGAACATTAGTGTGAAAACCAAATAATGTTAGTATTTAAATCAGGGAATATTCTTTTATTTTATAAAAATGATATTAATTAAAGAAATGATGACTAATCTTCAAATTGAAAATCTGCCCCCCACCCCCATTTTTAGTATCTTCTTCTATAAACTGCCCTTTAACGTTTTGAATAAAGTAGTAATATTTGAATACATTAATTTTTTTTTCTGTTATAAGTGAAAATATAACAAACAAACAGATAAGGAAAAAGAACCACTATCTTAATAGAGCTTAATATATTGAGTCAAATTGCTCCCTATAAGAGCCCTTAGACAAAAATGCCGTTCTCAATTTCTGACTCAAAACTTTGGCTGTTATGTGTTGATGCCTGGCTTCAAAACCATATACAGTTTGTGAAGCTTCCGTTGTTAACTTGACTGCCCGTTCCACGGCCTGAGAATGTGAGGGAAAATCTGGGAAGTCAAGCTTGGTTCCATTCAACAAAGATTCTCGAAGTTCAGATTCAGAATAATCTTCCGTCATTGGTGGTTCAAATATGCCACATAATGTTAAATCTATTAATTATGTCCAATGTGTGGCATTAAAATTAATTGTTGGTATTCTTTTTAACCTTTTCCTGGTTCACTCTTCACTCCTGAAAGAATATAAAATTAATTAATTGAATTATTAAAAAATTCCAATCTTTACTGCTTTAATAATTATGGTAAAATTAGATAAAACCTTTAAAAATGATTCTATAAATTGGAATAATTGAGGCAGTGATATATGAATAAATATTAACTGACCTAAAGGCCAAAATTCTTTTTAAAGCTTCTTTTCTTACTTCAACTTCCTCAGATTTGACCATGGAATATAGAAGGTTTTCTGGCAGTAAACAAAATGTATTACCTTGTATATTTCTTAATGCTATCTGTTGGATTTCATAAGGCTGCTCCTTAATTCTCTGGATCATATTAAAAATGTGCAGTTGCTAAATGTGGAATTTATTATTTCTTTTAATTTCAAACCACAACAAGTGGCATACACATTTCTGATAAAATTTATCAAACTGTGGAGTTTTGTTGTGAGCCTTTGTGGGTATGCACCACGAGTCCATAAACACAAGCCTGGTGGCCAAAGTTAACCATCTTGCCTGGTTTAAAGGACCAATTTTCCAGGAGACATATCTAGAGTCAACCTTATCTCTAGAAATACCTACAACGTATTCTTACAGGAGTCTTTGGTCACAACTGAGATCATGTATTTCATCAATTTTCAAAATTGAATCCACAGGACTGCTAATTGTGAGAAATGATATTTGGGGTAAATTATGGCAATCCTTTGAGCATAATTTCCCCAGGGGGCCACTGAATGCTGTAGGGCCTTTTACGCAACCATCTATATTTTTAAAAAGGGCTTTGAAAGGTAGTTCATTATGGTGCAGAGAGTAACCAATTGCGTGAAGTTGTTTTTTTTTTACTTTTTTTCTAAAGTTGCAACCATTCCATCTTCACAACCTGTGTTGGCATTAGTGTTGTCAACAAAAATAGTTGAATTCATGCAAAACATCCATCACTTGCTCTGCATGAACAGCACCTGTTGCACCAATATTAGGAAGAACTCTATGCGTCAGATATTTACTTTTATATGGTGTCTCCTTTGTAAAAGTTAAATGGCGTTCTGGTCCCTTAGTTTTTTTCATGTTTTTTTGTCCATTTTCCAACACAATTTCCTTATACAGCAATGTGTCCTATCCATTCTCCCATCAACTCCAATACATATAAGATTTTTCATATATTGATCATGTTTTTGTTGGTCAGTTGTTTTCAATTTAATCTTTGCCCAGTCAACTTTATATTTATCAAGAATAATATTGTTTATATTAATATTGGGTATAAGTAGGCCCATAGCCTTCAAATCCAAGAGCAAAGCATTGGCAAGGCTGGCCCCAAGATTAGAAGATATATCTCGCCTGATTAACTCGAGAGCATATCTTGGAAATTTGATAAGGCTATAAAGCTTTTTTGGATGACTCTGGCTGCAAATATTCTTCTGGTTCTGTTGTATGTTGACCTCCGACCCGGCCGGGCTGTCAAAATAGGAAATGCACCGGTGTAAATAACAGGTTCATCCGGTCGAGGAATATCAGAATATAACCTTGACCGTGGACGGGTTGAATGAGTGCGATTTTTGACGCCCACAAGAAGAAGGTGTGCGTCGAACTTTTATATAACTCGGTGCACAGGAAGTTCAATCAGTTGGATATAAGATGCGGTTGAGAAAACCAGCACCCAGCAGAGAGGGCCCCCGGTTGAGCAACCCAGGAGAACGGGAAAGAAACGCAGTTATGGCCATAAGAGTGGGGGTCAATATGTTGCAGTTCTGTTCGGTCTCCAACTCCCTCTCACAGTAAAACCTTAAGTAACCCTTTCGAACCCTTTCAAATAAAGTGAGAGGTATATATGCCTTTTTTTACAGTTCGAAAATCGACCTACCCTTATATATATATATATATATATATATATATATATCACACATACATATATACATAAATACATGTATATATATATATATATATATATATATATATATATATATATATATATATATATATATAAGATGCTCAGAAACTCCTCAGCAATTAAGGCGACCTCAGATCATTGAAAAGTAAATAACACATAAAAGGTTTTCGACGTAAAAGATTAACAGAAGGTTTATATATATATATATATATATAATTTAGTCATTAGAATAAATATATATATATATATATGTGTGTGTGTGTGTGTGTGTGTGTGTGTGTGTGTGTGTGTGTGTGTGTGTGTGTGTGTGTGTGTGTGTGTGTGTTAAAATAATAGATTGTGGGGAATTTTACAATATGATAGAAATATGTGGAACCCTCATCACGGTTTTATTTTAGTTACTACTTTGCACGAACATCTACTTTGTAGATAAAACATCTTCATGAATTTTTTGCTCTCGGCTACAAACTTGTACTTTTTTAGTCCAGTCTTGATATTGGGTTAAGTCATAAATAATCTTTTTTTAAGCTAGTTGTAAGTAGGCATTTCAAACTTTCAGTGTTTTAAATGCAACCGGAAAATACCTGATTAAAGAGTACTTTAATCGGTAACTCTTATTTCAATTGTAAAAGAGTGCGCATCATAATCTAATCTAAGATTTAACACTCCTAAAATGGAGAAACTGAAAGTGCTTATTCGGTAGATTAAATATGACAAAAACGCAGCAGAAACAGCTAAGAAATTTCCTGGTATTATTATTGACCAACAATTACAAAACTGGTTTTCAAAGTTTCATTCTGATGATACGTAATTGAGAGATGATCCCAGTCCATTAAGCTCATCAGAACTCGATCAAGATGCTTTAAAAGAATACATGGCATGCAGTCTGTGTATAAGTACTTGAAATCAACACATCCAAAATCTGCCGCTACCTAAAAACATAGAAAAAGTAAGCAAGCTGGGTGTTTGGGTTCCTCATACTCTTGGTGAAAAGAATAAGGATCCAATGCGATGAATCTTTTTTCAAGGCAGAAAAATGACTCATTTCTCAAGAATATTATCACAAGAGACGAAAAATTGGTCTTTAGACCAATGTTTACGCAAAAGGTTGAGGATTGGCAAGAATGAATCCTCGTAATTTACCCCAAAGATGGAACTTCCTGAAAGAAAAGCTATGCTGTGTGTATGATGAGATCACTACGGCATTATTCATTTTGAGTTTTTAAACAGCAATTGGAATCTCAATGCAGAGTTATTCTTTCAACAGCAGCAATATGTGCATGAAAAATTTTCTCCGAAAACTCCCTTCACTCGTCAATGTAAAAATCATTGTGCTTCTCTTATGATAATACAAAGCCACATTCAACAAGCATCACGCAGGAAGAAATACTAGAATTTGGCTGATCTGTTCAACTCTATCCACCATATTCACCAGACCTTGCACCAAGTGATTTGCACCTTTTTTCTTTCTCAACAAAATGCTCTGAATAACAAAAACACTTTCTCAAGAAGATCTGGTGAAAATGTTTGAGGAAAACTTCTTCAACTTGAAATCAATCGATTTTACTTTAGAGGAATCAAAAAACAACCTGATTAATTGCGAAAGAGGATTCAAAATAATCGTAAATATAGAATTGATTGAAACTAGTTCCTTGTTATATTATTCATGAATAAATTATATTCTACTAAAAGGAAAATTATTTTTGACTCAACCAAATAATCATCTTTCCCTGTTTTAATGATGGTTTCTGTTTTGTCATACGTTTGAATATTCTTTGGTTACATCCTCACCTTTTATTTGTCATTTTGTAACTCTTTACTTATAGTGACCAACTGACATTGCTTTGTTAAATAAGCTGGTAAGGTAAGTAATCCTTTAACCCATTTAACCAAAACACAAAAATCAAACATTTTCTCCGCCAGATGACATTAAGTCAGCTATATCAAAATTTTGCTAACCCTTATCGCTAAAAGACTCTAACGAGAGTAACGTGATGAAAATAAACGTAACAAGTCACTGTATAAGAATTTAAGGATGTGTGTGGTATTCACTGAGACTACAACCATCCTATTCCTATAATATATTAGTTTATCTAAGGGAATTAACGCAGAATATTTCGGTAAGGAAAAACAAAGTCCTTTAGTGTTTTGGGAAAGGGTTAATTTCTCAAACACTATAGATTATTTGGCAACACAAATGAATAACGAAACTTCTTTTAAACAACACAACAAAGAAAGGTTTATTATCGTAGCAAGCGTAAAGGAGTGAGAGTAAGGTGTCGCTGGTTAGTATGTTGGTCCTTGGTTTGTCGGAAGCGTGTGTGAAGCTAGCAGCAGCGTGTTCTTTAGCGATGGGGTTCCTAGTGGAATGAGTAGCAGTGGATGTAAGAAATATCTGTTCGGGTTGCTGGCTAATTGCTCTCTAAGGTTGTCCGCTCTACCAAAAGGGACTAGAAAAAATAGTTCTAGAGGAAGAAGAAATCAATGCGCTCTGCCTGTCGATTGGTCGGTTATAACCGAATTGCTTGGCGGGGGCATTGATTCGCGAAAGGAAATAGATCTATGGCATTCAGATGACAACGACATACATTTTATATACATTCATAGTATACATGATTAAGAAACATGACATATCGTCCCAAAGCGTAAAAAAGGTACGTAAGCTGTTCCATAGAACCAACAGGCCAACAGCAGCGGTTAAAAACTTACATTTTTCTGGTGTCGGGAAATGGTCCATAAAGAATAATTTGCACGCATGAGCTGGTCGTCAAAGCGGAGTCAAAAGGCAGGTCCTTTCCGATAGAACTCGTTTCTCGAAATGTCACATGACCAAATCTCACGGGATTCTCGGAAGCTCTGCCTACAGCTCCCAAAAAGGGAGACCACTATGTTTAGTCCCCCAACAACGGTGACAAAATGGAACTCAATATTGTAACAGAGGAGTCTTCAATGTAACCGTGATAAAAAGTTAAAGCTGAAATGAATTACAGTGTAACCCTGATATTCTCCTGTCCCGATAACTCTCTTATATCTGGGTTACAGTGTATGAATAAATCATACAAACTAGAAAACAAATAACGGCAGGTTGAGTTAAACAGGCAAGTCTTTTGATACATTTATATATTTATTAAACTGTTTTTATGTGTGTATTTATTTTACGAGTACAGTTTACATAAATATGATTCTTTTTTTAATTGCTTATTTGTGTGTCAATCCTGAATTTACCTGCGGAGTAAACTTTGTTATCGTTCGGGAAATTCGGAACTGGTATTTTGTTTCAGCAGTTCAAATATCAATAAAATACATTTGGTCTGTTCTCTTTGAATACTGGACTTCTACTCTTTGCAAGGGTCTGCTGGCCCCGTCAGAGTGAACCTGAAAGTAGTTGCAATGAAAGGAATACTCCACATTTCCCAAAGCTTCAGGACTGGAGCCTCACGATCAGATGGGTTAGTGTTATATCCGGGACATTCGTTGGTAAGAGAGGTCTTACCCTTCTACATAGATGCTGTCGGCGTATTCTACAGCCTCAAATGAATGGGCTGTGGCGTAATTACTAAAATGGCGTAACGACTAAAGTGCTTGACGGTGACCTCGAAGTAACCGAGTTCGAATATCAGTCGCATTATTAAGTTCACTTTCGGACTAACGCCCTATGGAAAGGTATGAACCCCTTATCCCCCCAGTCGGATTAAATAGCATCACTGCTGTTCTTCTACGAAGATGGCTTTAGCATTAGATAACCCTCAAAGTTTGATATACCATTAAACAAAGAAACCACGAAACTAAAACTGTTATATAGTTTCAAGTAACTAATAATAATCCTTTGTAAACAATTACAGTTTCAAGTAAATATTCTTAATAAAAATAATTTGTAGTTGTATTGCATCAAGTATTCCTATCTAATACCAATAATTTGCAAACAGATCAATTTGATCCACTGATGAGACCCTATAAGGTACAACTACTCAGGATCAAAGTGAACTTAGGAGTATTGGTAATGAAGGGGTACTAGACACACCTCTGATCTCATGAACGTGAGCCTCACCATCAAGTGCTGATGAGTGTCATACTAGGACACTTCTTTTTGAGGAAAGAGGATCTTGCTCCTCTGCAAGGGAACAATCAACCTATTCTAACTTGATCGGGCGGTAAAAATTTTGTATGTTATTCACATCTAATAACAAAAGCTTGCGAAACACAACAAAGGTTTGCTGTTAAGGTTATTATGACTAATGCATTTAAGTTTATGGCCGAGGTGTGTGTGTGTGTGTGTGTGTGTGTGTGTGTGTGTGTGTGTGTGTGTGTGTGTGAGAGAGAGAGGGAGAGAGAGAGAGACAGAGAATGCAACCATAGTTGTGTACTTCTTTGGCTTTGTATGTTTCAGTTTTGACCTCTCTCACCCGCTTTTTGTGTGTGTGTGTGTGTGTGTGTGTGTGTGTGTGTGTGTGTGCCGATAGAAGGAGTTTACGCATTTTTTTGTAATTTCCACTGCTGCTACTACCTACAGCTAACCATTCAAATCTCTCTCTCTCTCTCTCACTCTCTCTCTCTCTCTCTCTCTCATACACGCAAATGTATACAAACACACAAATACAGATCCGGTTCTGATGTCAATAAACCACAAAAATTGCGAACAGGTAGAGACCTTCTGATAAAGAGAAACAAGCACTTACACAATCTTAAGTTTCTTTGGGGTTTTTTTTGTTTTAGTTTTTGCTTAGTTTTGTACTTTTTATTTATTTATTTATTTATTTTTCTACAGTATCACATGACTGACGGCATTTTAAGTGTTTTTCCTCCCTTCCTCTTCCAAGTAAAGAAAATATAAGAAACGGAACACTCACAGCAGTCCGACTAACTCAATCACATTAAGATTATAAGTCCTCTAAGTCGTCAAATAATTTTAAAAAACATAAATGAATTTATTTCTATAGTTCGTTAAATGAGTAGTTGTTTTGGTTTCTTTGTTTAATAGCATTTCAACTTTCGTGGGTTATTTAATGCCGAAGTAATCCTTGTAGAAGGACTTTAGTGGCACTATTTAACTTATACCTGGGGGGGAATTCCTATATTATACTTATAATTTATATACAATTTTATAGTTTAAATAACTTCTTTTTTAGGTTTGGTTTAATTTCTTTGTTTAATGGCATATCAAACTTCGTGGGTTATTTAATGCCAAAGTAATCCCTGTAGAAGGACAGTAGTGGTGTTGTGACTTGCTAGGGATCCTTTGACAATCGAAGACCCGCTTCTTTTCCTACCCACCCTTTTTTTAAACTTTAGGATTTTGTATCCCAGAATTCTCAATTTTATTTCAAATAAAGTAGTGGTGCTGCTTAACCCAGAACCGGAAAGATAAGGGGGTTCCTGCCTTTCCCAAGTCCGAAAAGGAACATAACAGCTCAATTGGAGTTCGAACTCACGTAATTTGATATCGCAGCCCAGTATTTTAGCCACAACGCTACAGGGACGAAGAGACGGATGTGAAGAATAATGTATGGTTTTAGGCGCCTCTGGTGGTGTAATGGTTAGCAAGCTCGACTAGCAAACCTACTCGAGTGAGTTCGAGTCTCATTGGGTGCCCCTTTCATATGACCTTGTGCCACATCTAAGCAAAAAGCTTAGTAAATTTCCACAACGCTACAGGGACTGCTTCAGTAGTAGTTGTTGTAGTATGTATGTATGTATGTATCCAGCCCCTCCACCACAGATAGGATGGAACACTAGGTCAATTTTCAAACGGGGTACTGGTTTGAATTCAGGGTTTTCCTTTTTGACAGGATGCCTTACTAAGACTAAAGAACCCAGATTTTTATTTTACCCGTATTAAAGGGCAGGGAAAGAAATCGATTCATGCAAGCAGTCTCGTCCAGGATTCGAACTCGAATCACTGATTCCATTTCCTACTTATATAACCGTTTCGCAAAGGGAGCCTCCAGTTGTAGTTGATGTAGTACTCATTTATATTGTTCCTTGTTTTAATCTGATGATGTACGGGGGTTTGTCTAGAAAGTAATGAGACTGAATGCGTAAAAAAAAAAAATGAAATTTATTATCTTCAAACTATTTCCCCCCACTAACGAGAACGTTGTAACCATTCTTGAAAACAACGCTAAAAGTCTTTTACTGGCACTGCTTTCAATTGATTGGTCATGACCTGTAATACGTTCGTAACAGTTACCAAATGGCAACAACAGAGCTGGGTTACCAACCTGAAAAATGAAATTAAAACTTAAAGATAAATTAGTCAAATAAAAAATCTCATTACTTTATTGAAAAATGAAATAAAAATAAATGAATGAAATGAAGCGATCTCATTACTTTCTCCACAAACAACGTAAGTGCTAGAGATGTTTTTTTACAAAATGAATTAAACGTTCACTTCTTATGGTTACAAACAGCACAACGTTGCAAGTTGTAAAGAAAATACGAAGTTTTGTGCGTCACTCATCGTAACTGGAACGAGTCTCGATAAAACTGTGAAATTCTTTCCCTAAGTGATTCTTATAGGGACATCAATTTACTATAGGGGGAAAATACATTGCTCATTTCTTATTCCGTTTCATTTACATTTGTTTAAACGTAGTGTACTGTATCCGGCGAGATGCCTACGATTCGAGGAAACGTATACATTGTCTTCGACGGTGAGCTAAACACCTTTCGGCAATCAAAACTCTGAAGCAAAGTTAGGGTTTATCGACAGGTAAAGGGTAAAACTGAATAAGACTAAAATGCAGTTTGACAAACGCATCTGTAGAGCAATGCATAGAAATACTGACAGGGTCCAGAAGCCGAATATCAAGGAGCCGTGGGTTAAATAAATACAGACTTGCACACAGTTCTTTGATAAAAAGGGGTCTTTCAAATAAAAACCACACTAGGAAGTGAAGGATAGAATTAAGATTTTAGTGTATGGTTAGATCACATACACTATAAGTTAATTTGTAGTTGTTTATGTAGCGCTGAACAAAATAACAAAGCCTCTTTGAAGAACAACAATAAAAGGTTTATTTTATAACAGAAAGTAGACTGTGTCGGAGTGAGAAAAGTTCCTTGGGGTTTCGCAGGTCGCAGCAGTATAGCAGGTAGCAACAGTTATCTTCGGCGATAACTTTGGTTTCGATACGCTTTCTTGTTCTTTGCTCCATCTTTTTTCTATGTATGGAATCAAATTCTTCGGAGAAATCTAAAAAGTGTTGCTTTCAGAATTTTTGCACATACTCTTTTCGATGATTCGACAAATAGTCAGAATCTGTGATTTTGTGGATTGATTTCTCCGAAATGGTCATTAATAATTTCTTCTGTAGGTTTACATGTGATTTCAAGAGGGTTTCTCATCAGATTCTTGAAATAACCTCTCCAGTTCAGAAGTCGTTCTTTTTGACTGGCAGCTTTTAATTTTGATGTAGAGGTGCTGAAACAATTTCAATTTGTATGGCAAACATTTAATGAAGTTATTTACTGTTTGAAATGC
This sequence comes from Sepioteuthis lessoniana, assembly GCA_963585895.1. Taxonomy (NCBI): domain Eukaryota; kingdom Metazoa; phylum Mollusca; class Cephalopoda; order Myopsida; family Loliginidae; genus Sepioteuthis; species Sepioteuthis lessoniana. Next base: position 135,000 of record CAUZXS010001416.1, on the reverse strand, counting down.
TAATTGAGATTGCTTATCTTCAACAGAATTTCAATTTTTTTTTATTTGACCTGGAATGCAAGTTGTTCTAGTGAAAAACTATCCTTTAGACAGATTTTAATCCCCTGAATATACAAGGCTATGGACTGACTCTCAAATTGCTAGCCTCAGGGTTAAAAATATATCTTAGATGTCTTTTTTAGGTAACATGGACGCAGTTGCAAAATTTGCTTCAAAAGATTAGGTGACTGGCCCAGTCGGTTTTGGTTGTAGAAAACACCGACTGCATCTCTGCAGAAGGGTAAGACTCTCTCTCAATGAATGTCTTGGATATGACACTAAATTATCTGATGCTGAGGTTCCAGTAATAGCGGAGCATTAGGAATGCGGAGTACCCTTTCATTACCATGGCCCCCAGGTCCACTGTGGCCTGGAGTGGTAACACCTGATAGGGTGTTATGGGTCAAATAGAACTGTTTGACATTTAAACTGAGTGCAAACAAATGACTTATGGTAAACTGAATTGCTTGAAACAAAACTGTTTGACACTTGATTGTGAGGAAACAAATGACGTATGTTTAATTGAATTGTTGGTGCTAAATAGCAATAATTGAAAACATTTAACTGTGTGCAAACAAATTATTAATAGTAAATAGAATTATTCGTATAAGATAGAAATTAATGAAACCGTGTAACTACGTGCAAAAATGTTATCTATAAAATGTGTCTAGAAATCATATATAATTGATATACATGTATAAAGAGGATTTGGCATTAAATAACCTACAATGGTTGATATGCCATAAAACCAAATCAAACCAAATTTCAAATATTTGATATATATATATATATATATATATATAAAGAGGATTTAGCATTGAATAACCTACAATAGTTGATATGTCATAATACCCAACCAAACCAAATCCTATATATTTAATATATATTTATAAACACGATTTGGCATTAAATAACCTACAATGGTTGATATGCCATAAAACCAAACCAAATCAAATCATATATATTTAATAATTTAACCAAACCAAAAAAATTAGCACTATCGGAATACTTTGTAAGGGGAAACATATTTAGCCGTCCCTATTCCCCATGGACCTATATTAGCGTCAGTATATTCGTGAAATGCTAAAACTGAACAAAACGGAGAGAAAGACAAAATAGACTCATTTATACAAACAAGAACATTAAATATCTTATATACACAACATGAACAAATGGTATTAAAAGAATACAAAAATATACGCCAACAGTTTCCAAATATTGTTCCATGAACAAGCAGTATGTGAAATGAGTACAAAATAGCAAAAAACTTGCTTGATAAGAGTAGTTCCTTGGCAAGGTCAGAAGCACCATCTCTACTTTTTAGATAGGGGGGGATACGTGATGTAGTGACTAACATGCTTGACTGCAATATCGTAGTAAGCAAGTTCCAACTTGGATTGCATTATTAGTTTCACTTTTGGTCTCAATACCCTTTGGAAAGGTATGAACCCCAATTATCTACCCAGCTATGGATTAGATGGTATCACTACTGTACCTCAACAGGGATAGCTTTGGCATTAAATAACTCACGACGGTTGACATGCCATTAAACAAAAAAATCATCTACTGTTCAAAGAACAGAGGCAAAAGATTGTTTTTCGGATTATCATATGACACTTTTCAGGCATATCACCAGGAGTCTTCTCAGAATTCTGGCCAATCTAAAAAACGCCGTAATCTGGATGCTCTCGATTCTTCCTCTGATTTCCGATTCCTCCAATCTTTCTTCCAAGATTTTGGGGACCGTTCACACCGCCCCAATTAAATTGGTATGACCGGAACCCTCGTGTTCTTGTTTTTTTGGGTTTTTTTTTTTAGTTCTCTGGCAAGGTCTGAGTATTTGTTTATCATTTCACTTTCTTTTATTTCTACTTTGTGGTCCAGTGGAACTGCGAAAATCACTTTTATGTATTTTATTCATTTATTTTATTCTTTTTATTTTATTTTATTTTTTTTTAATTTTTGTTTTGTTTTGTTTTTTGTTGTTTTTTTTTTTTGTTTTTTTTGTTAACGAACTCTAGGTTTGGTCTTCTAGTCGGAATTAGGTGATAAATTTGTATCTCAAAATCCCAGAGAATTTCATGCGACTAGTTCTCAAGAACAGATTCTGATTTGTGCATATACCAATTGGTAGAACGTTCATATTACAATTTCTTGCGTAATTTCCGGGGGATTATCTTTACCATCCAGTCATTCCTAGTCTTGCTCTGCTTTTGCGCTAGTTCACTGCATTCGCTTATGATGTGATTTATTCTTTATCTGCAAAACTTACACTTACTATTCTGTTGCCTATTATCAGTTTAATATAATTGGTCCTTATGGTGTTGTTTTGTGCAGCTATGAAAAAAAATTCAGTTTCACTTTTGAGATTTCCCTTTCGTAACCATGTACAGGATTTTTCGTGTGAGCTTTCACCAGCTTGTCCCATTTATCCTTAGAGTTGTTACTGGCCGCTGTAATTAGTCCTTCTTTATACTTTTTAATGTTATCCTCGAGTCCTTGTATTGATGGATCCACGCAATCTTCTATGATGGAGAGTCTTCTTCCTCCTTCTTTGACACATCCAGTCTTTCTATGTTACCTCAGATGTAAGGCCTTTTGCATTGTTATCAACTTTCTTGTCTTATGATCCATTTGTCTGAGTTCTTCACTTGTGCATTTTATGAATGGTCCCGAGTATCTTACAAGTGGGACTGCCTAGGTGTTTCTTCCTTTGATGAGATTTCTACTTGGTTTCGAGACGCTTTCTCGTTCTTCTGATGCACTCTTTTATTATTTTTTTCTTTAACCTCCGCTCGTTTGATGATGTCCGCTTCCAATATTCCCTGTACTTGTAAATTTTCCTTTTCCAAAAGCATTCTGATTCTTTCCTAATTTTGTAGTTCTATTTCTTCCGTTATTTGTCTTTTTCCACTTTTCTTCATGAGCAAGGCATATTTTTCTATTCCAAATTCCATTCCTGTCTCCAAGCTGTATATTCTTATTGTTTGTATCAGCGTTGCCATTCTTTTTCAATTTTTGTAAATAGCTTTATGCCTTCCATGTACACGTGTAATACTATGTTGGTGGTCTGCCAAGCAGACGATCCCTTGGTCTGTTTTGACGCGAAACCAAACAAAGGCTTGAGCCTGCGATCTCGATGCGACCGGAAGTAGGAAGGGAACGCCAGTAGGAGTTGGACAAAGGGACTGAGAGAAGGTAGTTGGCGAAGGGTGACGCGAGTGGCCAGTCGACACCGGACAGCAGAGAGACCAGTCGGATGAGATAGGGTCCAGAGCAGTGAGGGAAGACCGGTCAAGATGGGTTGGCATTCCTAGTAGCTTCGTGGAAATTTTCGCTAGAAATCCACGCTAGCGTTAGTCTACATATGCACAAGGGAATGCAATGTTACATAACTCCTCTCTTGCACTTTGAGTTAACCAAAGCATATTGTTCGTTTGTTCGTTTGTTCTTTTTCTCCCACTCCCTTGATTGTATTTCTTGTAGCTATGAAGAAATGTGCGATACCCCTATCGGAACCACTAGTTGATCACCGGCCAAGAAGTAAAATGGTTCGAAGAAGATGATGTATCGGAGGGCCGAGGGGGTATCGTCACACACGACGTGATTAATCTTTTCTTGTGATTTTGTAAATTTGAAATCCTCGGTGCATTTCTTGAATATGTAATTAAGTGGCATCATTGCTATTACAAATTGTAGAGGCGAGAGCGAATCTCCTAGGAAGATGCATCTTTGTATTTTCACTTCTGCTAAAGTTTTTTTCTCTTGCTACTAATTCTGCTCTCCAGTTTTTAGTGGATAATTATTATTACCATAGATCTTACTATGCTTATTGTTGTTGTTGATTGTTTTACATCCAATAAAGTTTGTCCAATTCATTGTCCTTACCCACCGAGGAAGAGATGGTTTATTTTGTTGTTGAGTTCATACGGGGGTAAGGGTTTCAAAATATTATGTCCAGCTATATGCATATGTATATGTGGGTGTCTTCATATCTAACTTATGTGTGTGTGTGTGTGTGTGTGTGTGTGTGTGTGTGTGTGTGACCTCTTACCCAACTTTGACTGGTACTTCAGCTAGTAAGGTTATATTCATGGAAATCGCACTGGTGAATAAACTCACGCCGAGCGGTTCATGAAACATAAATGCTATCCATCAAAAAACTTATAATAAATATTATATTAGATGCGCAATACTATCATCGAAGAGTCTAAATAATGAGTCATACAATATTAAGTTAAATGAAGTCTTCGCTGGTGTAATTTGGCCGGGCAAAAAAAAAAAAATAACAACAGTCAATTCCAATGACGAGTTTGTCAAGTTATAAAGTATTGATAGTGAAGAAATAAAGAATTCGATTATGTTTACCAATTTTCCCAAACTTGTGACTCTAAATCCGAGGGGGTGTCCACGTGGTGTAATGGTTAAAGCGATGGACTGCGGAATCGTAGTAAGCGAGTTCGTACTCCAGTCGCGCTATTATGTTCACTTTCGGGCAAATACCCTTGGGAAAGGTATGAACCCCCTTATCCTCCCAGCTATAGGTTAAATAGTACCACTACTCTTCTTCTAGAAGAATGGCTTTGGCATTAAATAACCTACAAAGGCTGATATGCCATTAAATAAAGAAACCAAACCAAACCATCTAAATCCGAAATTTTGGAAAAGAAAAGAAATATCTATTTAAAGATATTTCATAATTTGCATGAAGCATTGTACAAATTATTTCATTTCATTGTCTTGTGTTTGTTTAGAGGGATATTGTAATGCAAAATAATTAATCGGGTCTAATTAATTTCGAAGTAAAAACTTCATCATCGGAGACATTTTTAATATGAAATTCGAAATTAATTAGACCCGATTCATTATTTTGCATTGCAATATCCCTCTAAACAAACATAAGACAATGAAATATTTATTTGTTTGCATACTCAAAAGTTTGGACAAGAAAAAAAAAGAAAAAAAATATTATTACAAACCGATTCCTGCCGCTAAAACGCTTTTCAAAGTCGCACTGGTTATTGACTTTCGAAGCCAGGCACTGATTGTGGCAGTGCTCGAAAGCCGTAACTAAAAACAGGTCATGCAAAATTAAGGTCAACAAAGGGCAATGATAATAATAATAACATGGAGACCAAATAAATAAAATTTAAAAACAGGAAGGAAAGAAACCTCACTTTCTTTATTCAAAAAGTGGCTGAGCTCTGCCTAACTGCCTGAAGGCTATTGGCAACAAAAATTCAAAAATAAAGTAAACACAAGAACCATGTAGACCCAGAGATAAAGCGTCTACGAGAAAATGGAGTACAAAAAAGGCAGAACAAAATGTTCAGTAATATACAAAAAAATGGAAATCCTTTCTCGAGTTTTAAACGCTCTTCTTTTGAAAGGCCGTCTTTTTCTATGCCTTTCCTAAACGACCCGCTCCTTCTCACTGTCCGTAAAATACACTCCTTTTCCAGTGTTTCTCGGTGAACTGACCACTTTCTTTTAGAAGCAAGAGTCACTCAAATAGTTGTTCTCACCAATGTAACAAAAAGGGAAAAGGAAGAATTCAATATGGAAATCTGAACTAAAATATTGAATGATAATCCCTAAACATTCTAATGATAAAAATAATCCTTTTTATTCTTTATCGTTAATTTCTTTACACATTTTTTTTTTCAATTTGGCTGGGTTACTTTTCTCGTGTAAAAAGAAACGGCATGAAAATCTACACTGAAGTAATGATTTTTCTTCCGTTTCCTATTTGATTTTTTTTAATACAATTTATTGTTTTTGTAAAGTTTTGTTTTGGTTTCTCCAGCCGCAAATGACATATATAGAGGTGATGATATGACCAATAAGTAAAGTAAAGTGGGCGACCTTAGTCGAGGTTGACCCGAAGGCTCCCTTTTCAATAGCTACTACTAAGGTGTCGGAGAGGGCGCAACTCCATTTCCTGGATTGTTCCACTTTACCCTTGATCCTTACCTTATAGTGCTGAATGTTAAGCAAGGAGGCATCAAGTACCATTTTTTGAGTCTTTGGTATGACTCGACCAGGGATTGAACCCCGGTCTCTCGGACCATTGGTAAACACTCTACACATTCGGCCAATGGCCTGGACTACTGCACACTTGTTGTTCGGTTAAGAATATCATAGGAAGACTATATCAGCCTTATTCAGAGACAGAGTAAACAGAATTCGGTCGCTTTCCAACTAACTAAAATAGAGAGGTAACGGAACTTACGAAGAGAGAAATAGAGAGGGCGTACGAGCAATACAGTTCTGATAAAACAAATAAAAGTTGAAAATAAACTATCTACCATAGTGTTCTTGTATTTGTGGCTGCAAACTGTTATTAACCTATTAGCAATATTGATACGTTGGTAGGTGTCCGCTTGTCCGGCAAGCCGCCGACTGCTGTGTCAGTTGTCTCCAAGGTCTTTTTGGTGTTTGCCGTTGTAGGTTTCGTTAGCTGTTTTCATTTGAGATTATGTTGCGATTGATCTGGCGTATATATATATATATTTAAAAGAATTATATATATATATATATATATATATATATATAATTTTTTTAAATACCCTGTCCGGTGGCAAAAGCTGCTTGGTAGCGTCAGAAGTGGCAGTACCGCCTGGAGCTACTGCAACTGTGTTATCATCCCTGGTTGGCGGCTGATGAGGGCAGGGTATCTCGCGTGCTTTCACACGTTGTACGATGAAAAAAGTATTAGGAACGAAGTATGGGGCTCCAGTACAATATGTATGGGTCCATAGTGGTCTTGAACTTGTAGGTAGTTCTGAGGTAGGTCACAGATATAGGCCCTATAGTAAAGTGAAGGGGTCATGAGCCCACAAGAATGTAAAACCCGTCCTGTATGGAGCACTCAGCATGGATCATACTCACAATTCAATTGTAATTGAACTGCAAGACGAGCATGCTTATCATTACACGACAATAAGGTGAATAATATTATAAACATATTTTTTTTAATTTCTTCGCTGGATATTGAATAAGTCTCATCAATTTGTATCTTTCTTTCTTTCTTTTTGTTTTGTTAAAAAAAAAACAAATACAAAAAATGAAACAAAATTTAAAAAAACAAAGCAAGTTTCTTTTTTCTATAACATTAATGCATTGTTTTAGTTTGGTTTTTTTTTTTTATCTTTTTATAGAATTTTTAGAACACGCCTAACAGGTGAATCGACGAAAACAAAATATCAGGTAAGCATTAAAAGTAATGAAACAAAGATTGCGTTTTACAATGGTTTGTTTGCTTATTTTCTCAAGGACATCACGCAAGCCGAACTAGATCCATAGGATTATTGTCTGACACATTTTTATTGTATTTTTATAAATTTTTATTTACTTCTTTTCGTCTCAATGATAGCCAGTAGCTTTTCTTTCTTGGTGACAATATGTTTCTCCTCCAACTTCTCCTTTCGCTCCACCTTCTTCTTCTTTTTCTTCTTCTTCTTCCCTTTCTTCCTCCTTCTTCATCTTTATAGCCACCTCGTCCTTCTTCTTCTATAATTATAGGGTATATCAAAATTGGTTTCGTTTTTTTAATTAGCTATGTGTTTTTTAAGCTAATCCATACATCGCCTTTTTTTATACTCACTTTTCTAAAAAAAACTTTCAAGGCCTCTTGTTTGGATTTTCTTCTACATTGTATCATAATCGACAATTAGTGGTTCTTAATTTCTAAGTTTTATTTCAAGAAACAAGTCGCCTCCTCTAAAACTCTTAGAGCAATTGAGTAATCTAACCAAGCTCCTCCATTCACATGATGCTGGTCAGTAGATACGAGGTGCATTCGATAAGTTTCCAGACTTTTTTCGTATGGGCATTTAAAATTGTCGTAGACTCATGAAAATTCAGTATGTTATTACTATACATGTTATGAGATGACTGACCAATTCTTATGATTTCAGGTTCAAATGAACAGCTACAGTAGGAATTAGAATACACCCTACTAAAGACTGTCACAGCTGGTGAATTTCAAAAATGCAATCTGACACCCAAGAAGAACGATATGCTATAAAATTCTATTTTAAACTTGGAAAAAATGCCACAGAAACGTATGGAATGTTTCAGATTGCTTTTCGACCATATTGCATGAATCGAGCATCAGTTTTTAAGTGGCATAAGAGATTTAAGGAAGGCAGGAAGTCTGTGAGGGATGATGAGAGGTGTGGGAGGAATAAGTAAGTCAATACACCAAAGTTGATTGGCCAAACGGTTAGGGTTAGGGTTACTGTGTTGAGGTTTTAAGGGAGTTCAGCAAGAGATTCCGTCGGAAGAGGCCAGCACTCTTTAAATTGGGTCAGTGGCATTTCCACGAGGACAATACACCAGTCCACAACTCCATCCTTGTCACAGACTATTTGACCAAGATGGGCATCAAGACAGTTCTTCAGCCTCCCTATTGTCCAGACCTTGCTCCCTGTGACTTTTGGTTATTCCCTAAGTTCAGAGGCTGTCGTTATGAGACAATTGAGCAGATGAAAGAGGCTGTGACGAAGGTCATTGACACGCTCCCACAAGAGGACTTCCATGGGGCCTTCAAGAAGTTGTTGGAACGGTAAAACAAGTGCATTGCAGCCGGGGGAGATTACTTCGAAGGGGACTAGAGTTTCATGTATGTACTATCAATAAAAGTGGCCATACGAAAAAAGTCTGGAAACTTATCGTATGCACCTCGTATTGCTAAAGCATTAACTCACATTTATCTCTTATAATGATTATCAAGTTTAGTTTTGTTTGCAAAACGTAACCGTTTAACATAAAAATAAGTAAAGTAATAGTCTCGTTCATAAATGGCTTTCCTGTTGAATTTGAAATTTCTTTCCTATCTTTTTTTTTTAATCGTTAAACAACTTCATACTTGGTCAACAAAAGTTTCCTTCTTTTAACAAGTTTTAGAAGAACAACAAAAAACGGACATATTTTATCTAACATCATTTCTTTCATTAATTGAAAGTTTCCAATTTTTATACATGTTGTGGAATGACTGGACCCCCGCCCCACAACACACACTGGATGGACTGGTTTGAAGACTATTTAGAACTGTGTCTGTCTGTCTATATGACAACAAAACTACTAAGGTTGTTACATTAGTCGGCGTACGGTATTTCTCTCAGTAACAAAATATCTTTTATGTTACATGTGTGTCGACCCTTACGTGTTGGCGCCCGTGGTGTAACGGTTATCATCGAAGGGCATGAACACGGCAACGCGAGGTTCAAATCCCGGACGAGGCTAATAGCATTTAATTAAGTTAGCCAACCGTTGTCGAGGGCTACTCGAAGACTCTCTTGTCAGAATGCTACTACACTGAGGTGTAGGTGAGGGCGCTACTCTTTTCCCTGGATTACTCCACTTACCCTTCATCCGTACCTTATAATGTTAAGTGTTAAGCAAGGAGGCAACGGTTTTTTTGTTTTTGGTAAGACTTGAACCCCGGCCTCCCGGACCATTGGCGAACACTCTACCACCGCGCCAATTGGCAACATAGCATTAATACCATCGGGAAGGTATAAATCCAATTATTCTCCCTCTGGCTTGGGTAAATAGTAGAACAGACTGAGTTCTTTTGCCTTGGTTAAGCAACCAGTCGAGGAGAAGGAAAACTCTGAATCAAAACCAGTTAAACTCCGCTTAAAAAATGACCTTGTGTCACATCCTGCCCATGTGAAGGGGTTGGGTAAATACATACTACTTACGACACAACAATATAAAAACCATTCACTGTTTCTCCATACAAAGAAAACATTACCCACAAGCCAAGATTCCAATAACATCATGGTTTGTTTAGGTTCCCCAGATGATAACGACCATCAAGGTACCACAGTAAGAGACCAAGTTCAAAACATTAAGAACCTGGTAGAATAAAGTAATGAGTCCAAACAGTACATTATTAAGATCCACTAGAATACTCAGGAGAGTTCTGGAGACCTGAGATGACTTGCTGTCACTCAAACTCCTGTGAAAAGCCGCCAGCTTACGTTAGTGTGAAAAACTCTCAAGGAGCAAAATAATAATAATTGGAGCAGTTGGAAATTGAGAACATCAAGACACAACGTTGTTAAGATCGGCTAGAATACTCAGAAGAGTTCTGGAGACTTGAGGTGACTTGCTGTCACTCAGACTCTAATGAGCAACATATATGTGGTGAGTTTAAAGTGGTATTTAGACCATCAGCAAAACAGAAAATTTGTCTCTGCCGACGGGATGAAGACGTATATTTTGTGGGCTTAAGAGGGACCGCCCTCACCGCATATTATGAGTGACCAAGGATTTTTAAGAGAATTAATCTTTCCTCCATCAACTGAAACCTTCCAGTACATTCGATCGTGAATGCAACAGACTGGCACAAAAAATACAATTCTTGTTATGATTGAATGGGAAAGATGATCAACTGGAAATTGTGCAAAATCTTAAAATTTGACCGCTGGTTATTTGGTTATTTTGTTTAAAGGGATATCAACCCTTGTGGGTTATTTAATGCCAAATCTTGATTTTTGTATATATGATTTGTAAGCGAATAGTTTGTAGGTAAATTTTTGTTATTAAATGAATTGTTAGAGCGCGCGACAAAAGTTTGAATATAATTTTACTTCACAAGCGTTTGCTTTGTATCAGCTTAAGTCTTTTTTTAATTTCTTTGTTAGAAGATGTTTTCATGAATAATCAAACAATGAATAAATTTCAATCAATAGAATATTCACCATTTTTTTTAATCACCCCCTCCCATTCATCAGATTGTTTGTTGATTCCTTTCTGGTAAAATTCAGTTGGTTTTGAGCTCAAGAAGTTTTCCTCAAACGTTAGATCACCTGATCTTCAGGAGAATTTATTATTATTATTCAGAGCATTTTGTTGGGAACGAAAAAGATGAAATTTACTTGGTGCAAAGTCTGGTAAATATGGTGGATGAAGTTGAACAGATCAGTCAAAATCCAATATTTTTTCTGAGTGATTCTTGTTGAATGTGACCTTGGTCATCAAGGAGAAACACAACGATTCTCCCATTGACGAGTGCGGAGCGTTTTCTTGGAAGATGTTCATGTATATGTTACAGCTGTTGAGTATATAAGCGTCTGATTGTGGTTTAAAGACTCAAAATGAATAATACCACGGTGATCCCACCATACACACAATATAAATCTTTTTTCATGAAGTTGCGACTTTTGAGTTGGCTGCGGAGAATAATTCTTCTCAATCCAGAGTCTCTTGCATTCAACATCGACTCATTTTTGTCACCTGTAATAATATTCTTGAGAAACAGATCATATCTCGGCCTTAAATGAAGACTTATCGCTATGGATATGTTATCTTCCTTAGTCTTCGTATTAAGAGTATGAGGAAGCCAAACACCTAGTTTGCTCATTTTTCCTATCTTTTTCTAGAGGCAACAGATTATGGATTAAGATGTGTTAAGGTCAAGTTCTAATCCTCGTGCCCTTTTGAGCAGTTTATTTTCTTAAGACATGATGCGCGTCCTGGTCTGGTTCATCTTTCAATGAACGAAACTTTAATACCAGTTTTGGACTTACTTGTCAGTAATGACACCTTAGCCATAAACACTAGAAATTTTCTTAACTGTTTCAGTGGTGTTTTTATTCTTAAGCTTCCACTACCATACCCGACGAATATACATTTTCAGTTTCTTTATTTTAGGAGCATGAGATCATTGTAGGGAGACATATATTTATGGTAGTTATGCTTAGTCCCCCAAAATTTAATGTTAAATTTTATATAGTGTTTAGTTTATGTTTAGAAAAAGGTAGAATAGGCACATGGAGACAAATGAATGAAGATATGAAACAAATGAGTAAAGGATATGAAACGCGCGGACAAAAGGCACATTCAAAACACGGTGACAAACAAAACAAATTTATATCTATAATAAGACATGCATTGATACATTAAAATATCGCTATGGTTCTATTAATAAAATAGTCATGTGTGTATATGTGCGCGTGTGTGTGTGTGTGTGTGTGTGTGTTTGTATAACTAACACAACTACAACTACTGAAAGGTTAAATGTAAAAAGTGTCCTATTCATGCTGAAGTCATCTTTTATAATGTTCGTTTCTTCCTATGATTCGAAACAGTCGGTGTTTCCGAGGCAGAGTTAGTTAAAGTATTTTGAAGGAATGAATGCTTGCGAGGCCCATCCATGTTGTTGCTTTTTGACGTCTGTTGATGAAATAGAGTCACACTGGAGGGAGTGTGTTACCGCTGCAATGGAAATTGGGTAAAAGAGAAAGAGTGTTTGAAGACAACGTATTTATAGAAAATACGTGTCTTGGAATCGGCTCCAAAAAACGCAGGACGAGATTTACGCGGACGTAGTTTTACGCAGGTCACGTGATTCTCCTGGCCAATGGTTTCCCGAGACTGAATATGTGTGCGTCCGCCATCTTTGTTGTGGGATCAAGTGGCATGCCGCCCAAATTAAATTATAGGAGTGTAAAGTCCTATATCATAGATTAAATTATGATGCACGCTCTTTCACTTGAAAAATAAGAATGACTGATGCTGCTATTCTTTAATCAGGTAATTTCCGCCAACGTTTAAAACATTGCAAGTTTGAAATGCCTAGTTACAAATTCAGAGAAAAAACAACAACAAAAAAGACGTTGAATCATCCTCTGATTAACCCAATTCTCCATTTCCATCCTAAGCACTGTCGTTTTACCTTGTGTCAAACTAAGCTAAGCAGAGAAAGTATCTGGGTTACCCTCCAACCAACCAATCAACCAGCCTCTAATGACCGGGTTGTTTGGGTGTTTATAAGTTGTGGACAAAAGTTTATAAATCACAGCCTTTGTGTAATGTTTATTTTAATTAGCTGGGAGTCACACCTTGGGTTTGTTTCTTACGTTGGAATTTTGAAAGAAGGGGAGTATAGAAGGAAGATAGGAAGGAAGCAAGAGAGACGAGGGTATAAGAAGAGAGAGAAGAAGTGAGAGAGAAAGAGAGAGAGAAGGGAGAAGGAGAGAGAGAGAAGAGAGACGGAGAGATAAGAAGCGTGATGAGAGAGAGAGAGAGAAAAAGAGAGAGAGAAAAGAAGACTGAGGAGAGAAAGGAAGTGAGAGAGGAAGCGAGAGAGACGGAAAGAGAAGAAGAGAGAGAAGAAGTGAGAGAGAAAGAGAGAGAAGAGAGAAGGAGAGAGAGAAGAGAGAAGGAGAGATAAGAAGTGTGAGAAGGAGAGAGAGAAGAGAAAACAGAGGAGAGAAAGGAAGAGAGAGAGAGGAGAGAAAGGAAGAGAGAAATTGAGGGAAGGGAAGAGAGAAGAAGAGAGAAAAGGAAAGAAAGAGGAAGAGAAAAGGAAGAGAGAAAGAAAGAAGAAAGACAAGAAGAGAGACAAGAAGAGAAAAAAAAACTGTGATTTTACAGTAAGTCAATCCTAGCATCAGCGTTTTATGATCAGAGAATTTTGGTATGACCACTATGAAAATTTGAAAACCAGCCTGGGATTGATTATGACTATGAAAAAATTAAGTGCTACTTCATTGGGAATACGCTCGTAGCGTAACGGTTATCGTCGTGGGAAATGGTCTCGGCGAAACAAGTTCAAATCTTCGACGAAGTTGTTTGCATTTTACAAACCCGTAGGAAAGGCATGAGAGAAAAAACATCCTCAACGTCGGATAATATAATTACCAATTTCTTATAGTCTTATTTGTCAGATGTTTTGAGATGAGGCTTGATAATTTATGTTATTTAGAGTATTCAGACTTGATTGTTATGTACACAACGTTTCGGCTGATGTACCCTTCGGCCTTCTCCAGATTCCCGAGTTCGACAAAAAACACCTAAAGAAGGCTGAATGCCATATTGATCGAAATATTGTGTATATAATAATCAAGATGAAGACAATAGTCCAAATTTCCGAAATAGTATTAATTCTAATATTCTGTCTGAAAAATCATTGCCCATTTGAAATAATAGATAAACCATGATGAAAGCCACTTGTAAAACTTTGGCACTTTTTCAGTATGCTTTCTCTGGGGTGACATATTGTTGTACCTCTAGTTTACGTAATCAGTGTGAAAGAGAGATCGAAAAAGAGACTGGGGTCACTTTCTCACACATACATATATATACACACACGCGCGCGTGTGCGCATGCGAACGCAGGCAAACATGCTAGCTCACATATACCAGGTAAAAAAAGACCTCTACATTAAATAAGATTCAGAATCTATTTCAAATCGAATATATTCTATAAAGGCTGTATTGTCTGTTGATATCCCCACAACAAATTGGAACAGAAAAATGCCACAAAGTGTGTTTGATAGACCAACATACACTGAATAAGATGTTAAAAAGTTTACCAAAAAAATTGAATGGAAAAGGTTCAAATTGCCTGTTGAACTTTAATAGTTTAAACCTATCATGACAGATTATCAGTCTGCTCTCCAGAAACTCCTGCTAGTACAATGGTTTTGTTTGTTTGTTAGATTGCTTAGACTGTAAAAATGTTGATGCCAATCTAGCAAGTTTATAAGATGAGACAAATTCTGAGTCTGATTATGACAGCAAGTAACAATGTGGCCTGTACCAAAGGTCAAATATTGAAACTGTAAAACTTTACTAATTAGGATAATTATTTTATTTTTTACTTGATTTGGCTTGATTATATTTGTGCTTTTGTATGGTTGTGTTATAAAAAAACTTCATATGATTGAAATAAAAACAAAATATATATAGTCTGATTTTTATAATTTGTATCACCCGAAGCTTTGCCACCTGTGAAAAAATTACCAAAATAATGCCTAAAGTTCAACAGGCTATTCGAACCTTTTCCATTCAATATTTTTTGGTAAACGTTTGATATGTTATACATTACATGTTGACTAGCCAAACATACTCAGTTTTATTTTTATTTCGAATTTGTCCCAATGAACTGCATATTCTTCCAAGATTCGCAGATTGACAATCGTTACGACTCCTTTATATGTAAATGAAGGTTCCAATGATGGTTGTTCTTATGCAATTTCTTTGAAAGTTGATATATGCACGAACCAGAATCTCTACGAGAAAATGAGACACATAAAATTAAATAGAGTTTTGAGATAGAAATATAATAAGTTGACGACCTTAGTTCGAGGGCGACCAGAAGGCTCCTTTTTCAATAGTTACAACACCGAGGTGTAGGAGAGGGCGCTACTCCTTTCCCTGGATTGCTCCACTTTACTCTTGATACGTACCTTACATTGCTGAGTGTTAAGCAAGGAGGTATCAAGTACCATTTTTAAAGTCTTTGGTATGACGTGACCTGGGATTGAACCCAGGTCTCCCGGACCATTGTCGAACACTCTACCCACTAGGCCAATGAGCTGGTTTAGTAGATAGAGATGGATTATTCAAATCTGGCTGGAAGACCAAACTTAGATTTTGTTTTCAAAACAGAAAAGAATTTATCCACTAGTGAACTTTGCCGTTGCAGCAGATCACATAGTTATAATAAAAGAAAGCGAAAAACTGAGTGAATACCTAAACCTAGTTTGAGAGCTATAAAAGTCAAGGAAAATGAAGGTGCAGTGCTGCCAATAACCTGGAACTAGAAACCCGAGAAAGAATAGAGATCATTTGGACTACATCACTGCTCTAATCGGCTTGAATACTAAGAAGAGTCCCGGAAACCTGAAGAGACTTACAGTCACTTGGGCTTCAGGAAAAACCACCTGTCAACCACTGGTATCTAAAACTGAAATAGGCAGATTATATGTATCAAGAAAATAAGGAGGAAGATGATGTGCCATCATTGAGGATTTTTTTAGATCCATTAATTCAAGAACTTAAGAAATGCACTAAAAATAGCAAAGAAAGTCTACTTACAGCAGTGAATTAAAGCAACAGTAACATAAGAACAAAGAAAAAAAAACTAAAAAACAAAAATGGGAAAAAACAACTGGATGGATACTTTAAGAGACAAACTGGCGAGATTGCATACGATAAGACCTGAACAAGATTAAGAAAGAGATCTCTTAAAAGAGAAACTAAATCTCTGTTAATAACAGCACAAAATAACGTCATAAGGACCATTATACAAAAGCATAAATGGATAATATGCAACAGAATAACAAGTATAAGTTTAGTGGAGAAAGAGATGAAATGGTTGATCGCTTAATAAGCGAATGCAGGAAATATGCACGAAAGGAATACAAGATAAGGCACAAGTGAATGGGAAAGGTGATCCACTGGGAATTGTACAAGAGATTAAAATTCTACCATTCTACCAAATGTCATATGCACAAACCAGAATCCGTCCCAGAGAATTAGACGCATAGGATTCTTTAGGGTTTTCAAATACAAACGTATCACCAAATCCCAGCCATGTGAAAAGTTAGCAACCATAGTCGAGGGTGACTCGAAGGCTCCCTTTTCAATAGCTACTACACTGGATTTACCCTTGATCCTTACCTTATAGTGCTGAGTGTTAAACAAGGTGGCATCAAGTACTATTTTGAGTCATTGGTATGACTCGATCTGGGATTGAACCCTGGTCTCCCGAACCATTAGAGAATACTCTACTCATTAGGCTAATGAAATTAACAAGAAAAAAGAACTTTTCATTTAGGGGATTTTGCCGTTCCGGCAGACCACATAGTGAAAATTAGAGGAAGGCAAAAAGATTGACTAATTCTTGCATCTTACCAGAGAACAGGAAAAAAACTGTTGAACACGAGGGTGATGGTGATACCAATTGTAATTCGTGCATATGGAACGGTCTCCAAAGGTTTATAAAAAGACTAGAGGAATGGGAAATCAATGAAAAAATCGATTCCATCTAGAACACGGCTTATTGAAATCGACAAGAATTATCAGAAGAGCCATAGAGGCTATCAATATGTGTTGCATATTGACCGTTGACAAAACCGTCAATCAGAAATTTCTCTACACAGGATGCGTAGATAAGCGGAAGCAGCTCACGTGGGTTGACAACCGGAAGAATAGGATCACTATAATATTGATAACATTTGCCTAGTTTATTTGATTATGACAAAAGTAGGTTTTCTTTCGGATTTAAGAATATTCCCTTTCACGGATACCAAAAAAAATTTGAACTTTAATACTTTTCAAAGAATATACATTAAATACTGCACAAATTTCAAATATTTCAAGCAATTATGTAAATTCGAGTAAATAATAATCATTTAAAATTTAATTAAAATTAAAATTTAAAATTTAAAAATTTAAATTTTTTTAAAAATTTTAGCATCAAGTAACTATTTTTGATTAAAATAATTTACACACAGTTATACGATTTCTAATGTTCCTGTTTAATTCTAATAATGTTTATACAAGTATATTGTTTCAAGTATTTCAAGCAATTATTTCAAGTCAAGTAATAATGATAATAGGAGGCAGTTCCAGCTCCAACCTATAGGAAATAGAAAAAATTGGTCTTTGTGGAACTGTTCATCTCTCAGACAATTACAATTAATGTAAATGAAAAAATAACATCCAAAAGAGGCAGAATAAAATAAAAATAAAGAGAATACATAAAATCACTACTTTCCCTCGCCCTAGGTCTTGAATAGAGACCTGGTAAGCAATTATCAGAAACTGAAAGTAAAGCTGAAAATTGAATAATCATTATAATAATAATACCATGAAAAAAAAAACTAAAAAGGCGGTATCCCCGGCAACTATAGACCTATAACGTGTCTACCCATGATATGGAAAATCCTAACCGCACAGATTAAAGAATAGATCTATTAATTGCTCGTATGCCGCGGACTAACAAAAAGGATGCCAAAAAGGAACTCGTGACCTACTTAACAATGATCAGCACATTCTCAAGGAGTCTAATGGGAGACGGAAAAATGTAGACATAGCATAGATTGGCTACAAAAAGACCTAATATGGGGCCGTGAAATAGGATTATAGATTGTCTGGAAATGTAGAAAAATATATAACAAATACAAAAATTTCACAAAAGCCATGAAAAACCGGAAAGCGGAATTGATAAAACTTTAGCAAAAGTGAAAATACAAAGACGCATCTTCCAGGGAGATTCGCTCTCGCTACTACTATTTTTAATAGCAATGATGCCACTCAATTACATATTCAAGAAATGCACTGTGGATTTTAAATTTACAAAATCACAAGAAAAGATGAATCACTTCATGTACATGGACGACATCAAGCTATTTACAAAAATTGAAAAAGAATGGCAACGCTGATACAAACAATAAGAATATACAGCTTGGATATCGTAATGGAATTTGGAATAGAAAAATGTGCCTTGCTCTTGAAGAAAAGGGGAAAAAGACAAATAACGGAAGGAATAGAACTACAAAATTAGGAAGGAATCAGAACGCTTTT
This sequence comes from Sepioteuthis lessoniana, assembly GCA_963585895.1. Classification (NCBI taxonomy): domain Eukaryota; kingdom Metazoa; phylum Mollusca; class Cephalopoda; order Myopsida; family Loliginidae; genus Sepioteuthis; species Sepioteuthis lessoniana. The sequence continues at coordinate 116,629 of CAUZXS010001416.1, read as the reverse complement.
AGAAAATATTGGGAATATTGGAAGTGGACATCATCAAACGAGCAGAGATGCAAGAAAAAATAAGAATAGAATGCCCCAGAAGAACGGGAAAGCGTCTCGAAACCAAGCAGAAATCTCATCAAAGGGATAAACAACTGGGCCGTCCCCCTTGTTAGAAACTCTAGACTATTAATAAAATGTACAAGTGAAGAACTCAGACAAATGGGCCAGTGGACAAATAAGTTGATGACGATACACAAGGGTTACATCCCTATGATAACATAGAAAGACTAAATGTGTCAAACAAAGGAGGAAGATTACTTGCCAGGACTGAAGATTGCGTGGATAGATCAATGCGAGGACTCGAAGATTACATTAAAAAAAAACAAAGGACTAATCACAGCGGCCAGCAACAAAAGTGACAACATAAGGAAAAAACAAAAAGTAGAAAATAGAAATAGGCAGAAAAACAACTGTATGGATATTTCAAGCGACAAACAAGTGAAATCTCTCGCAAGAAGACCTGGACATGACTCCGAAAAGGAAACCTTTACAAAGAAACTTAATTTCTTTTAATAGGAGTGCAAGACAGAGCCATAAAGATCAATTATATTAAAGCTAAAATCGATAATACGTAACAGAATAGAAAGTGTAGGTTATGTCGTGAGAAAGATGCAACGACTAATCACATTATAGTACAAATAGAGTACAAGACGATAGACGACTAGGTGGTTAAGGTAATTGAAATTTGACCATACTACCAAGCGGTATATGCACAAAGCAGAATCCGTTCTAGAGAATGAGACGCATAAATTCTCTGGAATTTTGAGATACAAACGAATCACCTAATCCCGACCAGAAGGCCAGACCTAGAAATAGTTAACAAAAAAGAGAACTTGCCGTCCAGTAGACTTTGCCGTTCGAATTGTGTAACACTATGTAGGTGGTCCGCCAAGCAGACGATCCCTTTGTCTGTTTTGGCGTGAAACCAGACAAAGGGTTTGGACTCGAGATCTCAACGCGACCGGAAGTAGGAAGGGAACGCCAGTCAGGAATTGGACAAAGGAACTCACAGGAAGGAGTTGGCAAAGGGTGACGCGAGTGGCCAGTCGACACCAGACAGCAGAGAGACCAGTTGGCATGAAATAGGGTCCAGAGCAGTGAGGGAAGACCGGTCAAGATGGGCTGGCATTTCTAGTAACTTTGTAGAAATTTCGCTAGAAATCCATGCTAGCGTTAGTCTACATATGCACAAGGGAATGCAATGTTACATAACTCCTTTCTTGCGTTTAAGTTAACCCGAGCATATTGTTCGTTTGTTCGTTAGTTCTTTCCTCCCGCTCCCTTGATTGTATTTCTTATAGCAATGAAGAAATGTGCGATGCCCCTATCGGAACCACTAGTTGATTACCGGCCAAGAAGTGAAATGGTTTAAAGAAGTTGACCTATTCGGGGGGCCGAGGGGGGTATTGTCACAATTGTTCCACTGAGTTAAAATCAAAGAAAGCAAAAAGAGAGACAAGTATTTGAACCTTATCAGAGAACTAAAAAAAACGGTAGAACACGAGTGTGATGGCAATGTCAGTTGTTGTTGGTGTGCTTGAAACGAAGATTTAGAAATTAGAGGACGAGTCGTCGAAACCATCCAAACCACAGCATTGTTGATGTCAGCCAGAATACAGAGAAGATTCCTGGAGACCTGGAGAGACTTAATGTCATTCATACTCCAGCTAACGATGATGTAAAAAAACTCACGAAGAATAAAAAAAAAACGTTGTGAAACATAAATGTGATAGGGATACCAATTGTAGTTGGTGTACTTGGAATAATCCCCAAAAACTTGGGAAAAGAGACTGGAAGAATTGGAAATCACTAGAAGAATCGAGACCATTCAGACTACAGCATTGTTGAGATCAAGCAGAATACTGAGAAGAGTCCTGGAGACCAAAAGGGATTTGCTATCACTCAAACTTCATTAAAAGACCACCAGGTAACACTGATAGGGAAAAAAACTAGCGAGGAGTAATATAATACCAAATGGTATGAGCACAAACTAAAATTTATACAGGTGAATAAGAATGAAAATAAAAGAAAACCAAAAGGTAGATAAATACATGGACCTTACCAGAGAACAAAAAAACTGTGGAAAATGAGGGTGACAGTGATACTATTTCTAGTTGGTTCACGTGGAACGGTACCAAAAGGTTTGGCGAAAAGATTAGAGGAATCAGATATCAGAAGAATCGAAACCACAACATTGCAAAAATCAGATACAATACTCAAATGAGTTTTGGAGACCTGAGGAGACTTATGTCACTCAGACTTTAATGAAAGACCACCAGCGTTAGCTGATGGGGAAAAACTCACAAGGAGTAAAAAAAAAACTGTGGAACATAAGAGTGATAGTCATACCAATTGTAATTGGTATACTTGGAACAATCCCCAAACTCTTTGAAAGGAGACTGGAAGAATTGGAAATCGGAGGAAGAATCGAAACAATCCAGATTTCTGCATTGTTGAGAACGGCCAAAATACTGAATAAAGTCCTACACCTACTTAGCCTCTCGTGAATGACCACCAGCATTAGCTGGTGGGAAAAACTATGAGTAAAACAATGAGTAAAATAACAATAATGAATTTTCAATCGCTTAATAAATATTAAACAATGGACAATGGACTTCAAAACCATCAGCATGAATGATCGCACTTGATAACAAACTTGACCTTTTTTGTCAAACAAGTCCAGAGAAAGTTATTTGGATAGATGTTTTCCGGTCAAGGTGTAATGACCTTTTGGAAAGCTAAAAACTTGGTCCAAAGGCCATATTACAAAAATCTTATTAATAATATAACACTGAAAATGTGGGCGTTACACCAAGCAGCAATAGTAAGACCATTTTCTCATTTACGTATATTAAAATTTTTGATGACCAATAGTCTTTACTAACAAAAATTTGGTCAAAAACCAACGTTATGAAATAATGTCAAGTCATGTTAAGTATCTGTATTCTGGAAAATTCTACAGTTTAATAAGTATGTATAAATATCTAAAGCATATGTATATATACGTGGTGCATTCAATAAGTTTCCAAACTTTTTTGTACAGGCATTTAAAATAGTCGTAGACACTTGAAAATTCAATATGTTATTGCTATACATCTTATGAGATGACAGACCAATTTTTATGATTTCAGGTTCAAAGGAACAGCTACAGCAGCAATTGGAATACACCCTACTAAAACCTGATTGTCACAGCTGGGGAATTTCAAAAATGCAATCTGGACCTGAGGAGACTTTCGAGGAACGATATGCAATGAAATTCTGTTTTAAACTTGGAAAAAAAGGATACAGAAACGTATGGAATGCTTCAGACTGCTTTTGGAGCATCTTGCATGAATCGAGCATCAGTTTTTGAGTGACATAAGAGATTCAAGGAAGCCAGAGAGTCTGTGAGGAATCATGAGAGGTGTGGGAGGAGTAAAGAAGTCAATACACCAAAGTTGATTGGCCAAGGGTTAAGGTTAGAGTTACTATGTTGAGGTTTTAAGGGAGTTCAGCAAGAGATTCCGTCGGAAGAGGCCAGCACTCTTCAAATTGGGTCAGTGGCATTTCCAGCAGGACAATGCACTAGTCCATAACTCCATCCTTGTCACAGACTATTTGACCAAGGTGGGCATCAAGACAGTTCCTCAGCCTCCCTATTGTCCAGACCTTGCTCCCTGTGACTTTTGGTTATTCCCTAAGCTCAGAGGATGTCGTTATGAGACAATTGAGGAGATGAAAGAGGCTGTGACGAACATCATTGACACGCTCACACAAGAGGACTTCCAGAAGAACGGTACAACAAGTGCATTGCAGCCGGGGGAGATTACTTCGAAGGGGACTAGAGTTTCATGTGTTTACTATCAATAAAAGTGCCCATATGAAAAAAGTCTGGAAACTTATCGTATGCACCTGGTACAAATCCCAGTATTTTGTTAGTGAGATAATTAAAAAAAAGTTGTGTAACATGAAGGTGGTTGTGATATCAATTGTAGTTGGTATACTTTAAACGGTCCCCAAAAGCCTGAAGAAACTGGGTGAACTAGAAGTCTGCGCAGAGCTGATGCATGTAATCCCTTGCTGATCGGCCTACACTGGTGCATCCATGTATAGGAGTCCATAAAAGAACGTCGTGAATGAATTCCTCTTTAATTCATCAGCAACGACCAGCATACCTTGTTCATCTTAATTGGATGGTTTATATGATGAGAAATAAATGGCCGTACAATTGATGTTATGTAGGGTACTGCTTCCAGGATTCGTCCAAAACAGGGCATAGTATATTAGTTTCCATCTAGCTTTTGCTCGAAGCGTTTCATTAGAGTTTTGGTTTGGTTTGGTTTGTTTGCTTTTATGGCATATCAACCTTTGTAGGTTATTTAACGCCAAATCCATTTTTATGTAAATAATCTGTTCTATTGAAAACAGTTCAGTTTAGCATAAGTACACAATTTAATTGTCAAAAACATTTCCATTTCAAACTATTTAAGCAGTTATATGTAATAATTCAGTAAAGTGTAAATACAGTTTTAATGTCGAAAAACAGTTCTATTTGAAATAATTCAGTTAAGCATAAGCACGCAGTTTAAGTGTAAGTACGATTTAATTGTCAAAAACGTTTCTATTTCAAGCTATTCAGTTTACTCAATTCATTTTAGCATAAGTATGCTGTTAGTTCTATTTAACCCATAGATAGGGCCCAATCAGGTGCTACCACTCCGGGCCAGAGTGGACCTGGGAGCGATGGCAATGAAGGGGTAATCCGCATTCCCCAAAGCTCCAGCACTGCTGGAACCTCACCATCAGATTGTTTAGTGTCATATCCAGGACACTCGTTAGGGGGTCTTACCCCTCTGCAGAGGTGCAGTCAGTGTATTGTACAGCCCCAGCTGACTGGGCAAGATTAGAGTCTTGGTGGCGCATCTATACCATAGTACTAACAGAGTCACAGCTTGAAAGAAATCCTATTTTATTCTATTAGATTGATCAGATGATTGATAACTTGTCAATAGCAGTCCACGTCTTCTTTTGACGTATGTTATTTCAGTTGATGAAATATTGCGGCCAAGTTACATAAACTGGTCAACTAATTTCAGAGGCTTGCCACCTAACGCGGAGATGATTCCATCTTATATCATCATCATCATCATCATGTCGTGATGCTAGCATGGATTTCCCTGACTCTCTCTCTCTCTCTCGTCACCCGTCTCCAGCAGCCATCGCTCCCGGCAGGTCTTCCAAGCTACATCCTGTAATAACACAGAGTTGCTGTATATAAGTTCTAGCTGGGCGTCCAAACTTTGCTCGTCTATGTGAGGGGGCCCACAGGAGTACACCGCTTATGATTTCGCTCTGTATTCTCCAGCAGTGTCCCGCAGTCTGGTTCGTCTAATTTGGATTGTTTTCATGATAGGTAGTATGTGGCCGTACAGCTGCTGTTTTGTGGGATGTTGCCTCCAGGACTTGTTCAATACAGTTCGCAGCATTCTTGTGCAATTGCCGTCAAGCTTTTTCTCCATTAGCTTTGTTAGCGTCCACGTGGTGTATCCGTATAGCAGTATTGATACGACCGCTGCATGGAAAAAACTGCGTTTTATTTTATCAGACAGTTCTGACTTCCAAATGACCAATAGTCTATTAATAGCTGCCCATGCCTTTACAACTCGCGCATTGATGTCATTTTCGGTTGATGAGACGTTGCTTCCGAGGTAGGTGAACTTGTCTACTAATTTCAGGACCAACATTTAGTGTGGAGATGTCGCCTCTTTGAGTAAATCACAAGTATACTGTTTTGTCTGCGTTGACATGGAGGCCTATGCCACCTGCTGCTCGTTCCAGTTTGGGCTGGTGTATTTTCCAGAAGCGCTATGTCATCGGCGTAGTCCGCGTTCGTAATTGTTTGCGTGAGGTATCTTCTGTTTCTTTTTTAGCTAGCATGAAGCCGTTTTCTTTCATTAAATCTACAGTTGTCCTAAGCACGTAGTCTAGGCAGATGATTAACGGGTATGGGGCTAATGTATCTCCTTGCAGCACAGCTGTTACAATAACGAAGTAGTCTGTGACTCCATCTGGTGAGCGAACTTTTACTTTCATGTTTTATATAGGATTATTATAGCTGTGACGGTTTGCTTGGGGAAACAGGAGGTGAGAAGTATTTGCTCCATCTATGTATGGAGTTAAATGCCTTGGAGAAGTCTACAAGTAATAGTGTTGCCAAGAGGCTTTTTGCACGAACACCTAGAATTTGATGGATTGTCAAAATTTGTGATGTCATGGATGGAATTTCCCGAAAGCCATTTTTGTTCTTCTTAAGTATTTTCTCTATTTTAGGTTCTATATGGTTGCGTAGTAGAGCATCGTAGATCTTGGCCCCTATGGAAGTAAGATTAATACCTCGGTAGTTCTTGGCTATTCTAAGGTTACCCTTCTTGGGGAAAGGGAGGATGCATCCCTTTGTCCATCTATCGATTGTGTTTTGGTTATATACGGCATTACAGTGTCGTAGCAGAATGTAGTCGAATTCCCTGGTCTTCCATACTTCTGGGGGTATTTCATCAAGCCCTGTAGCTTTCCTATTTTAAATTTTTCTTAGTACTAAGTCGGGTTCTTCTTGCGTACACTGTTCTAGTTTGATGTCTAATTGATTACTAAAAGTTTCTGCGATAGTTTCATCCGTAACTTTCGGAGGTTTTCCAAGTAAATTCTCGAAATGTTGTTTCCACAGGTGTATTCGTTCTTCTTGGCTGGCAGCTTTCAGTTTAGCTCTCGCAGTACTCTTCCTTCTGCTCACTTCGTTTATTGTCTGCCATGCTATCCTAGATTGTCTATCTTCAACCGAGTCTCTTATCTTATTGATCTGATGTTGTATGTATTCTGTTTGTTCTTTTAGGTATACGTTAGTTCATTTTGTGCCTTCTTAAGTTTCTGAACGTTGATATTAGTTGGGTTCCTCATAGGGATGCGGTTTTTATGTCTGCACGCTTTTTTCTCACCGCTAATGTCTCCCATGGGACTCTAGGTTTAGCTCTTTGTTTAGTTGGAATGTATTCTGCTGTTGCTTCTATGTGTGCATTGACGAAGTTCTCATATTCGTCATTCGGAGTAAGTGTTTCTGATATCCCCTGAAGTGCGTCGAACTTGTTTCTTAATGTTAACGCATATTTATCGCTTATATCTCTATTTTTAAGCAGGTACCAGTCATAGTGTACGGTTGTGGTTGTTCGCGCTGTATTCCTTCGTAGACTCAGTGGTATCTTAGCTGTGACAATTTGGTGATCGGAGGAGATACCCTCAAAAGAAGAATATACCTCACAATTCACTGCGCGATTATTCCATTTCTTATTCATGAGGATATAATCTATCTGTGCTTTAGCGTTATTTGTGTAGGTGTAGGTCCATAGTTTTCCCTTACTTTTCTGAAATTTAGTATTAAGTGTTGGATTGTTTGAGGGGACGTCTATGTATCAGCCGTCTACAAATTATCAGCAAATGTTTATCGACTTTCCCATCAGTAGATTAGCCAATGAAAGGCAACTAAAGCAGAAGCAGTAGATTAGCCAATGAAAGGCGACTAAAGCAGAAGCAGTAGATTAGCCAATGAAAGGCGACTAAAGCAGAAGCAGTAGACTAGCCAATGAAAGGCGACTAAAGCAGAAGCAGTAGATTAGCCAATGAAAGGCGACTAAAGCAGAAGCAGTAGACTAGCCAATGAAAGGCGACTAAAGCAGAAGCAGTAGACTAGCCAATGAAAGGCGACTAAAGCAGAAGCAGTAGATTAGCCAATGAAAGGCAACTAAAGCAGAAGCAGTAGACTAGCCAATGAAAGGCGACTAAAGCAGAAGCAGTAGATTAGCCAATGAAAGGCGACTAAAGCAGAAGCAGTAGATTAGCCAATGAAAGGCGACTAAAGCAGAAGCAGTAGATTAGCCAATCAGACGCAACTAAGTCACAGATAAACAATGGTAAATTAACTTAATGGAGCCTTGTTACTTAGAATGAGTATCTTGTATCACGCAACCAGAAACAAGATGGCTACCCGAATTCAAACATTAAAGCAAATGAATCTATTTTCAAGTGTGAAATCTGTTCCTCATTTCTGTTTGACGAGTTGTGTAACCTGAATTTGTTGTTCACGTTTTTACTTATGTGGGCATACATGTCTCCACCGATGATTAGAGCGTTGTGTTTCGGGATGCTACGAACAAGAGAGGATAGATTATAGGAGGCAATGAGGCCTGTTTCGTCACTAATATTGGTAGGGCTGTAATAGGTGATGCTGCCTGCTTCTGTTTGGCGAGAAACGCTAGAACATTTGTGTACTCTGCATCTGTCACAGAATGTACTACGAACGTCTATAGATCTAATGAAAGAAAATGATTTCACATAAAAAAAAATACAGGAAGCTAATGATAACCCACAGAAACTATGACATATATATATATATATATCATCTACGTCATCATCTTCAAATCACGCTCCTCGCACGGATTTCCATGACTCTCTCTCTCTCTCTCTCTCTCTCTCTCTCTCTCTCTCCATCCGTCCCTACCACCCATCACTCCCGGCAGGTCTTCCAAACTACATCCGGTGTCTGCACAGAACTATTGTAGGTAGGTTCTTGCTGGTCGGCCAACACCAGCACAACCATGTGAACGGGTTCATAGGAGAATGTTACTTATGCTTCTCAAGCAGTGTTCCAAAAGTCTTGTTCGTTCTACTTCGACGGTTTTTACGATGGGAGGTAAGTGGCCATATAGCTATTGTTTCGTAGGGTGTTGCTTCCAGGATTTGTTCAATATAGCTCGTAGCATTCTTGTGCAGTTCTGGTAGAGCCTTTTCTCTATGCGTTTTGCCAGCGTCCATGTGGTGCATCCCTAGAGTAGTATGGATACGACCACTGCTTTGAAGAAATCCTGTTCTATTTTATCGGATAGATCAGACTTCTATGTGATCGATAGCCTATCGATAGCAGTCAACGCCTTCGCTAGGCGCATATTGACATCACTTTCAGTAGATGAGATGCTGCTGCCGAGGTACCTGAACTTGTCAACTAATTTTAAAGGACCGACATTTAGAGTGGAGATGACTCTTTCTCGATTAAAACACAAGTATTTCTTTTTGTTTGCGTTCATGTGGAAATTGTTGTGGCCTGTTAGTGGCCAGAAAGAAGACACAGAAGAAGAGAAAGTAGATGGAATAAGTGCATGAATAAACAGAACATATATACAAAACAAGAGTGTCGGTACAGAAGGAAGAAGTGTCAGTACAGAAAGAAGTTAGTGTCCGTATGAAAACTGTCAGGTTCAACAGCTGGGAAGAAGTTGGTATTTATCGGTATTTATCGTTCGTCCCACCGACCGGACGAGTGTGGCACAAGCCCTTTTTGGGTGAGTCTGGGCACAGGGCCGTAGCCCAGACACGCCAGGCGGCCCCAAAAATGCCTTGGGAAACGTTGGCATTCCACTAAAAAGAGGCGCGTCAGGTGCCAGACGATAAACCTAGCTCTTCCAAGGAGCGTTGGAATCTGGAGGGACGGCCCTTTGAGGCTCGGGGATACTGGTCTTGGCGCGCCCGACATAAATGCCGGTCAACCGGAATCCATGTCAGTCTGCCTTGACCGACTGCCTGCGGAACCAGGGCATACCCTGCCAGATCCGTGTACCGACCAACACGGCCGACGAAGTGTGTCCCGGCTCTCGCTGGGAGGAAATTTCCCCGAGAGTAAATATGGTTAGTATTTATAAAGGAGGAAGAGTTCATTGTCGTGTAGATAGGTCACCATAACAGAAACGTAACATATTACGACAGGATCCAGTCGATTTACTAATCGTCTAATAGTTTTAATGTAATATACGCATACCTGGAAAGTAAGAGGCGCACTTAGCGTACTGATTATCGTTATTGAAAACGGAAGCAACGACTGAAGTTCAAAACAGGACGAGTTTGTTTGAATTTTACTTCGTGCTTATGCTCTTAGGAGAGGCATGTATCCATCTGTTTTCAACTAGTTTTTTGGTAAATAGGGGGACAGACTGGGCTCTTTCGTCTTGCTAAGGCAAAGAGTTTAGGAGAAGAAAAACTCTAAATTCAAACCAGCTGTACTTCGTTTTAAGCTGGCGGAGGGATTGGATAAATACAAACTTGAATTTAATTATAACCTTTACAAAATCTAGTCTTTACATTTTTATCTTTTTGAATTCTCATTTTCTGTGCATATTTCATATCTGACCCAAACAAGTTGGCACGTTATCATAGAAATGTTATTCCATTTTTTTTTCGTCCAGTATTTTCATCAAAAAATAAAAGAAAAATCTTTTTGTTAATTCGTGCTAAATCCGCTTTGACATTTCAAGTTTGATCACGTCCCCACAAACAATAAAGAAACCAACACGGAACTTACAAAGGAGTGTTAGGTCATGAAGGTTTGATGGTGAAGACAGAGAAAAAATTGTACCTTCGAAGATTTTTTTTTTCATACACAGAAAAAACAAAGCACATATATATATATATATATATATATATATATATATATATATATATATATATATATATATATAAATTGTGTGTTCATGAAGTCCTGCAGCAGTTTTTAAATTTTCTATCATATGACGCACATTGTGCAAATGATAAAGTGACTTAATAAAACAATATGAAGTTTTATTTTTGATTAATTTTTTTACTACCGTACTTCATTATGTTCTGTATTATGGTTGATATATTTTAAAACTGCTGCAAGGCCACATACACACACACACACACTCATACGCGCGCACACACACACACACACACATACACACTCATACACACATATGCACACACGTAGACGCATGCACGTACACGCACACATACACGCACACACTCTTACACACACATATACAAATACAGGCACACACACACACACACACACACACACACACACACACACACACACACACACACAGGGAGCCCCTGTCGTGTAATGACCAAAGTTCTGGACAGTGACTTTGAAGTAAATGAGTTCGAAATCCAATCGAGCTATTACGTTCACTTTCAGACTAATACCCTTTGAACTCCTTTATCCAGCTATAGATTAATCAGCTATAGCAATCAGCTATAGATTAACCAGCAATAGCAATCCTGGTTGAAGAATAGCAGTAATAATATTATTACTGCTATTCTTCAACCAGGATTGCTTTGGCATTAAATAACCCTGGAAGGTTGATATGCCAAAAAAAGCAATACACACACACACACACACACATGGTGCAGTAATGCTTCTCACTCCTCGTGTCGTAAAATCACTAAATAGGATAAAGAAAATGTAACCGAGAATGATGTGTACTTCATTCAATGGCAATCCTACACAACAATCGTATCTTCCAACAGTTTCACCAATGCTAGTGATGAAACGAGCATCATCGCCTCGTACAATGAGCTATCTTTCCTTGTCCAACACATTTCCAAACACAAAGTTCTAATCATCGGTGAAGACATGAATGCTCAAATAGGCAAAGACAGAAGTCTGCTTGCAGAACTCACCAATCAGATATAGGGAATATCTAGCAGACTTTTCACTCGAGAATAAGCGGCTAGCACGCCTAAACACTCAATTCTAAAAAGGGAGGGAAAACTATTGACCTACACCCACCCAAATAACTTTTAATCACAGCTAGGTTATATACTTATAAACAAGAAGTGGATAAATAGCACTGTGAACTGTAAGTCATATTCCTCTAATGAAGGAATATCTTCCAATCACAAAATCGTCTTAGCAAAGATACGCCTGAGTCTACGCAGAAATAGGAAAGAAACAGTTAAAACCTCACGATATGACTAATCCTCAATTACTAACAGTAATATCAGCAATCAGTATTTGGCAACTGTAAGAAACAAGTTTGATGTTCTTCTGAAAGATATATTCCAAATGATACATATGAAAACTTTATTACTGCCCATATAGAAGCAGCAGCCGAGTACATACCAACAAATCCAAAAGCCAAATGTAGAGTTCCATAAGAGGCAGTAGTAGTGAGAAAAAATAAGATAGGATGAATAAAACATCCTTACTTAATGAAAGAAACTCAACAAATGCCAACGCGCAGAAACTTAAGAGAGTCCAGTGAGAACTAAAAGGAACAAGAATGCATTTAAAGCTAAATCAATAAAATCAGACATTTGGAAGAAGGTAAACCATCACGATTTGCATGCCAGACAGTAAATAAAGTTAGTGGAAGAAAGAGCACCTGAAGAGCTAAACTAAAAGCTGCCAGCCAAGAAGAATGAATACAAAAGTGGAAAGAACAATTCAAGAATCTGCTTGGAAACCCTCCTGAAATCACTGATAAACCTGCGAGGAAAATTATTGATAGCTAACCAGACATCAAACTTGGACAGTTTAGGGAGGAAGAACTTGACGCAATACTGAAAAAAATCAAAAGCACAATAGTAGCAGGTCTTTATGAAATACACCCTGATGTATGGGAAAAAATCTAATATACTTCTTCGATTATGCAATGCTATGTATAAACAAAATGCAAAAGAGAAATGGTGCATCCTCTCCTTCCCCAAGTAAAGTGACCTCGGAATCACGATGAACTACACCGATATAACTCTTACTGTTATAGCGGCTAAGGTTTTGCAACTAGTCTATAAGAAGCAAAACTCTAACTTTAAACCAGCTGTACTCTGCCTAAAATAATGGCCTGTATTGCATCCTGATCGTGGCGAAGAAGTTCGGTAAATATATATATATATATATATATATATATATATATATATATATGTATCCTGAATTAAGACTTCCCGGCCTTTGCACTGAGATTAAAGTGTGGTATTTTTTTCATTTCCATCTATTATCTTCAAACAGGACACAGCAAAAAAAATTTAAAAACAAAACTTGTTCTTGGGATTCTAACTATGAAGTAGTACCTACCCTATTGCTCTAAATACGAGGGTTAAGATTGTCTAACGTCTGCGTAAAATTCATTATCGAGTTTTACTTTTGCTTATGCCTATAAACGTGCTTCACAACCATCAACAACACCTCCACATCAATTCCACTGGGATTTAAGTTGTTATATATTGATACTTTAAATTATCAATAATCAAACAAGCAGCTCTTGTATGTATTTATCTAACTCCTCTTCCTCTGGCAGGATGTAAGACAAATTCAATTTTTGAAACTGAGTACAGCTAGTTTAGATTCTGAGTTTCCCTTCTCCTAGATTAGTTATCTAGCCCAAGGCTAAATATCCCTGTCTGTCCTACTATTTACCCATAGATGGAGGGAGAACAGATTGATCCATGCCTTTCCTAAGGGTATTCGCACCAAATTGAACACGTCCGGATCACAAATTCCATTTCCTACGATGATAACCGTTGCACTGAGAACGCCTCCCAGGAACACTAGGTTTTGCAGGAAGATTTCAGCTTCATCAAAAGTAAGGACGTCCTGTGTCATAGATATGTATTTTGCTATTCTCATTGAGAGTGTGGGGAGACTTTCAGGCAATTGCTGCTTTTAATCGAATGTGTTTGTATGATAGCGAAATCTTTTCAGCTTTATAGACGACTGTACTCTGTGGCCACCTGTATATAACTGCACACGTGTATATCTATTCACATGTTAAGAGACTTATATATCTTATGATGTTAAGTTGCTAGACAAATGAAAGGATATAAATACTACGTGACAACCTCGGGCAAGAGAAAATTATCTTTAATCGTCTATTTTCTTCAGAATAGTATCTAGAATAACTTTAAAAAAAACGGTGAGGTTTGTGTTTTCGTGTGTGAAACCTGTCAAAAATCCAGAATATATAGATTTTTTTTTAAATAAGAAACGATACCGAAACAAGTTTGTAAATATTATGTTCAACATCTTTAAATAAAGAAAAAGATAATTAGAAAATTTGATTCGTTAATTAGCATCACGTGAGCTCACATAGACAATTAAATCGCTTCTTTAAATTATCACTTAAAACAAAGTGAAACTATATGTTCAAGATGCGCTTGTCATCGGCACATTGTCACGTTGCTTCAGATGTCTCAAATTGTACTAACTGACACTTCTTTTCTACATGAGATACAATTTTCGATAACGAAACTATACATTATGTCCTTGAAGATCTTCATCCGATTCTCCACGAGACCAAAACGTTGCTGGTTTAATACAGTGAGAGGCTTTTGAGTGAACTTATACCTTGTGTAACGATCTAATTCACAATGACAGAACGTATCCCTATCCTTTATGTCTCATGCAAGTTTTCTTTTGTTGTCGTTGTTGTTGATGGTTTTTTGGCAAACTATTTTATCACCCAGATCTATCATACTCCGCCCCTCTCTACAGTCCATACTTGTCTCCCTGCTCATCTTTGTTGTAAGTAGGGGATTTCAGACTATAGTCGAGATTAAGGAGTATGTAAAACGGCAGCTGATGACTATCCTAAAAGTGGAAGTTGAAGACTGTGAAAGAGACGCTGCAATAAGTGTGTGATGTCCCAAGGGAAAGTACTTTGAAGAGGACTAAGGTGCCATTGCCCTAGGTAACAAAAGTCTTATTTTCAAGTTGTCTCAAATATATCAATGTGTTATACCTAAAACATGTTATCAGTAAGAAATCTTGTTCTTTTGTCAATATATTCCATAAGGGGTTCGTAACGGTTTTCATTTGCACATGAAATAAACACCCCAATAGATTTATAAACCCCCGACCCCATTTTTTTCTTTAATTTTTTTTTAGATTTGAATCTGTATAAAGAAATGTCTGATTAAAATTGTACATGTTGGGAAATTAAAGAATTGAATAAATATATGCAAAGGTAACAGTTTCCTAGGAGGCCTCTGACAGGAGGCACAATCATTACATGTCTGAGAAGATGGGCTTCCTGTCTCCAATAAGAGATTCTTGCTCGGAAGCTTTTATCACTTTGACTAGGACGGGCTCACCTTTTTCTTTCTATAGCTAGTAGAGAACGCTCGTGCCTGCTGAGTCCCGAACTTAGCAGTGCGTTGTGTCCCTCCTACTAGTTGCAGCCTCTGTCAAACGTACATGATTCCGTGATATTTCTTCAAGCGCATTGTCTGCGAGAGCACGACTATTTCTACTGGTACAGGAAAATGCCCCACACTACAGAATAGTCGTAAACCCCCAAAATAAAATTTAAGTGTAAAGGTATCCCTGTTTTTTTTGGGGGGGGGTCCTTAATTCCTTTTACAGCTTCAACCAACAAATAAAAAGATAACAAGTGAATGGGGCAAGAAGACAAAGGAGTCAGACACAAAACTCAGAATATCCCAACAATACCAACAATTTGTCGTGACCCACCCAAAAACGTAAACAAACCAGATCACTCAAACCTTAAAAAACATTACATCTGGCTACGACCGGATATAAAACCTTATATAAAGTTTAAAAGAAAAAGGGAATAAATGACATTTACATCATTAATAGAGCTTGTCTTTCAAAAGTAATTCGATTAAAATAAAGTGGATTATCTT
The DNA here is from genome assembly GCA_963585895.1 of Sepioteuthis lessoniana. Lineage (NCBI taxonomy): Eukaryota > Metazoa > Mollusca > Cephalopoda > Myopsida > Loliginidae > Sepioteuthis > Sepioteuthis lessoniana. The sequence continues at coordinate 101,131 of CAUZXS010001416.1, read as the reverse complement.
CTGAAGCCTATCCCAGGCTAAAGAGGAACTGTATTTCTACTTCTATTTTTAAAAGACGAACTTTACAACAAGGCGGCCCTGTAACTGTGTCACAGTTCCTGCTTGATATCAATAAGTCCTTTTGACAACCCGGCTGCCACGCTCATTTCGTAGCGAAGCTCTTTCAAGGCTGAATCCTAAATCTCGTGGTCGCATTCGCCTTACTTTCCTTAGATAAACTGAAAGGTCCTTTTAAGGACCACTAGAGGTCTTCTTCTACGAGTTGAAGTATCTTTGATAGTTCTTACGAACTTGTCGAAACAGACGGCTTGGAGGCAAACACGAAGAGGACTCTAAGTTCATCCGGTCTTAACCATTTGGTCAGTTCCCTGTCCGTTCGTTCGCATGGCTGCGCAGCGCTAAGGCACGGGTTAGCCTTAGTATTTGGTTCCCTGTCTGCGCAGCGCTAAGATACCGTAAATCTTAGCCATGGCTTCCCGGTCCGTTTGCACGATTCGTTTGCACTGCTGCGCGGCGCTAAGGTACAGTAACCTCAGTTGTCGGTTCCCCGTCCGTTCGAGTGACTACAACAACAACGTCAACGTACACCACCAGCGACGGCATATCTCTAATAACGACGACCATATCAGCCACCAACATCACTTATCCAGCTGATTACAAAAACAACAACGAACTTACATCTTTATTTGTAACCTCGACAAATAAATTGTCATTTTTATTATATTGTTATCTCGCCTTTGTTTCCTTCATTGTTCTTTTTGTCTGTTATTACACTCTCACGCTTAACTAAAACAATTTGCAGGGTCGACGTGCTTATCGGCTCCGCAACAAATTTGTAGAGAAGAGGAAAATCTCGTATTTTGGTTTGGCGCTCAATTTATTTCAACACTTAATTTCACCCAATCAGGATGACTTATCCTATTCAGCCTGGACTTTCATTTCCGGCTTGCAAAACGGGTGAGCAGCCAAACCCAGTCTCTTTGGCTTGAGACGGCGACCAGAACAGACGTTCCTCTGGTCGTCCCTGCTTAGCGATGCTTTTTAACATAGCAACACCAGCAGCAGCAACATAGACACTCAACGAGGGAACCATCTAATTTATGGATTTCCTACGAGGAATCCCAGTTGAACATAAATTAGAAACATACAACATTCCTCGCACAGGCCCAACTTTGTGTCACCCCAAAACTTGGCTATGTCGAGCCGAGCGTAACTCCGCTCTCGACACACTAGCTACCATTTCACCTCTGGCCCACATTAATGGAGATAACGCATACTCTCCCCCAAATACCAGATACAAAACTACACAGTGACTTTAAACACAATCCCTCACATGTCCAGAAACATACGCTGCCATCGCATCTCGCTACGCCATTTCGTCTTCAACACTAACAAGCTTAAACTCCACGAGTCTTGCAGCACCAAAAACAAAACATATTCCATGCTGCAAATAAAAACTTGTTGTTAAAGAAAAGTTTCGTAATTCATTTGTGTTGCCTAAAAAAATATAGTGTTAGAGAAATTAACAATTTCTCGAACTGCTATAAATTCACGACAGCCTATCATGTGTCCCATATACGTATGGAATGGATGGTGTAGTGGAATGTAATAAGGGGCTAAAAACGCTTTTTGCCGAGAGACCCAGATCTCTATCAGTTCGCCTCTTGTTATAGGCGGAGTTCGGACTCACCTGTTGTTCAATTTATTGACTTTTGTTTTCATTAAACATTTATTTAAAGACAGGGCTACTTGAATTTTACGGTGGGCGTCTTTTGTGGTGTAATATTTAGCAAGCTAGACTAGCAAACCTACACAAGCGAGTTCGAGTCTCATTGAGTGCCACATCTAACCAAAAGGCTTAGAAAATTACTTCTTGATTTTTACAACAACGCTATATGATTCGGGGTTAGCAAAAAAAAAGTTGTAGTAGTAGTTGCATCAGTAGTTAAAGAGTGAATGCGACTATAAGAAAAGATCGACAGTTCGATCGGGGAACTACTGCTGCTCCTCTATAAGAGTGGCTTCTATAGAAGAGAATAAAACAGCCATCGAAAGATAACCATGACCCACACTCAAACCACTTACACAAACCGCATCGCTCTTCGCGCGGGTAAAAAAGGGGCGCGTCCTGCTGAGGTTGGAGCCCTGGCCTCGGTGTTCGAAAAATCAGCTACAGAGCTCAAACAATCAAAACTACTAAAATGCAAGCAAACACTACAAATAGCCACATTTAACGTAAGAACCTTAAATAGAATAGGACAACTCCCAGAGCTAATTGCATCGGCCGAAGAACATAATATAGAAATAATTTGCATACAAGAACACAGATACACGCACACAGAAGATATCAAATATCACGAAACTGGCAATGGATGGTCGCTCGCCACTGTATCCGCATGGAAAAACTCTGTCAACGCCGCAGTAGGAGGGGTAGGATTGCTTATAGGACCTAGAGCACTAAAAACGCTTAATAGCATAGAGAAAATACGACCTAGGATGATGGTAGCTACATTTAACGGAAACCCCAGAGCAACAATCGTCTCATGCTACAGCCCCACCAATGTTAGTGAAGAAAATGAAATAGTCACCTTCTACGATGAGTTATCCTCATTAGTGCGTAGCATCCCGAAACACAACATGTTAGTCATTGGCGGAGACATGAATGCACAAATCGGGAAAAACGGAAACAACAAATACAGCCTCCACAACACGTCAAATAGAAATGGGCAACATCTAACAGATTTCATGATAGAAAATAGATTAGCATGCCTCAATACAAACTACCAAAAAAGAGAGGGCAAACTATGGACATACACGTACGCAAACAATACTAAAGCTCAGATAGACTACGTCCTTATAAACAAGAAATGGAAGAATAGTGCATTGAATTGCGAGGCATACTCCTCTTTTGAGGGTGTGTCCACCGATCACCGAATAGTCACAGCGAAAATACGGTTAAGCCTACGAAAAAACGCCAAACGAACAGCGACCACCAAACACTATGACTGGGCCCTATTAAACAACAAAGATGTCAGAGATAAATACGTATTAGAATTGAGAAACAGATTCGAAACACTACAGGAAAAGACGGAAAAAAGTACACCAAACGACGAATACGAAAATTTCGTCAATGCACACCTTGAGGCAGCAGCAAAATACATTCCAACAAAAATTAAAACTAAATATAGAGTCCCATGGGAAACTTTAGCGGTGAGAGAAAAACGTGCACTAGTGAAAACAGCCTCCAAAAACTATCGAAAAAACCCAACAAACACAAATGCCTTAAAACTAAAAACGGCACAAAATCAATTAGCAGGCATATATATAAAGGAACAGACAGAATACATTCAAAATCAGATAGATAAGATCAGAGACTCGGTAGAAGATAGACAATCTAGAATTGCCTGGCAAACAATAAACGAAGTGAGCAGAAGAAAGAGCACAGCCAAAGCAAAACTTAAAGCAGCAAACCAACAAGAAAGAATAAAACTGTGGAAACAGCACTTCGAAAACTTACTTGGAAACCCACCAAAAATAACACATGAACCAATCACCAGAATAATTAGCAAACAATTAGACATTAAACTTGGACCGTTCACACAAGGAGAACTCGACTCGGTTCTCAGAAAAATTAAAAATAGGAAAGCTGCAGGACTGGACGAAATTCCCCCGGAAGTATGGAAGACCAGACAATTCGACGACATACTGCTCCGACACTGCAACGCAGTATACAATCAAAATCCGATAGATAGATGGACGAAGGGATGCATACTCCCCTTCCCTAAAAAGGGGGACCTCGGATTAGCCAAAAACTACCGAGGCATAACACTTACATCCATAGCTGCCAAAATCTACAATGCCCTACTACGAAACCGCATAGAACCCAAAATCGACAACATACTTAGAAAAAACCAAAATGGCTTCCGAAGAAATAGATCTACGACCTCACAAATACTAACCATCCGCAGAATCCTTGAAGGTGTACGGGCAAAGAACCTACAAGCGACATTAATATTTGTCGACTTTACCAAGGCTTTCGACTCCATTCACAGAGGAAAGATGGAACAAATCCTACTAGCGTACGGCATACCTAAAGAAACCGTAGCGGCAATAACGATTCTCTATAGAAACACTAAAGTAAAAGTACGATCACCAGATGGAGACACAGAATACTTCGACATTGTAGCAGGAGTACTACAAGGGGACACGCTGGCTCCGTATCTCTTTATCATTTGTCTAGACTACGTACTTAGAACATCGATTGACAAAATCAAAGAGAATGGCTTCGAACTGACGAAGAAAAGAAGCAGAAGATATCCCGCAACAACAATTACCGACGCCGACTACGCCGATGACATAGCGATACTGGCAAATACACCTGACCAAGCCGAAACACTTCTGCATAGCCTGGAACGAGCAGCAGCAAGCATAGGCCTCCATGTTAATGCACACAAAACGGAATATATGTGCTATAACCAAACGGGGGACATCTCCACTCTAGAAGGAACCCCTCTTAAACTAGTAGACAAATTCACGTACCTAGGAAGCAGCGTCGAATCAACCGAAAAGGACATCGAAACGAGGTTAACGAAAGCATGGACAGCTATCAATAGGCTATCGACTATATGGAAATCAGACCTAACCGATAAAATGAAACGCAGTTTCTTCCAGGCAGCGGTCACATCGATACTGCTATATGGATGCACTACATGGACGCTAACAAAACGGCTCGAGAAGAAACTAGATGGCAATTACACAAGAATGCTGCGTGCAATCCTCAACAAGTCCTGGCAGCGGCACCCCACAAGACACCAACTGTACGGCCACCTGCCCCCTATCACGAAATCTATTCAAGTTAGGAGAACCAGACATGCAGGACATTGCTGGAGAAGCAGAGATGAACTCATAAGAGATGTACTCTTATGGATCCCCACACACGGCCGCGCAAAAGCAGGACGACCAGCACGAACGTACATTCAGCAGCTGTGTGAGGATACAGGATGTTGTCCTGAAGACCTGCCTGGGGCGATGAACGATAGGGAGGAGTGGCGAGAGAGGGTCAGGGATATCCGTGCTGCCAGCACGATATGATGATGATGATGATGATGATTGTTCATTTTCTTTTGGTTACATCTTCTGCGTCTTTTGTTTTCTTCGGTTGCCTTCTCGTCTACATCCGGGTTTAAGGACACACTTATCTTCGTAATCAACGGACAAGCCCAGCAAAAACAAACTCAGTGTTATTATTTGATAACGAAACGCACATTTGTTTTCCTCAAGAAATATGGCTGCTATCAAAATATTGAAAAAAATAACAAAAAAAAAAAATCACAAACTAACCACACAAGTGGTAATGTCGAGTCGAGGAAAAGAATATAAGTGTCCTATCTAATTTAACCAATCCCTGAAAAGAAATGACGTTATTTTTGTAATGACAGCCATATGTGAATCGCTTAGTATGGCTACATCGTCCCATGAGGTGCTTCTCGCGTTATGTTCGATTCTTACTCGGCGTCCTATACTTCTGGCCTTGAGTCAAAAACTAATTCAAGTTTGATAAATAACTATTGCCTTTCACGTAATTATAAAGTATACATTTTTGATCATGAGTTTTTATAATGTACGGATTACATCCTTTGCCAGCCGACTAGTTCTGATGTTTAGTGTAATGGGATACAAAATGTCCTTACCTCCAATGCCTTCGTGGAGGTGCCCGTGGTGTAGTCGTTATCGTCGTAGGGAAATGAACACGGCGACTCGAGTTCAAATCCTGGACGAGACTGATTGCGTTTAACATAGCACTAATACCCTTGGGGAAGGTATGAATCTAATTATTCTCCCTCCAGCTATGGGTAAATAGTAGGACAGACTAGGTTCTTCAGCCTTGGGCAGGCAACTAGTCTAGGAGAAGGAAAACTCTGAATTCAAACCTGTTAAACTCCGCTTAAAAATTGACCTTGTGTCATATCCTGCCCGAGCGGAGGGGTTGGGTAAATAGTACCTCCAATGCCTTCTAGATAGTACAACTAATGGCCACTAGATGACGTAACCAAAGTATCATATGAAAGAAGAGTGCGGAAAAGTCAAATCCCTTCTTTTCTGCTTCGACAGCTAAAGAACACACCACAACAAACCACAGGTAGCATGGCACACGATTGCATGCCCGAAATATAGGTTTTCTTGAACGCTTCTATTCACCTATACGTATGTAACTGAGGACTCTATACTGATACAAAAGACCTTTTCAACTACGTATAGGATATTTCTTTACATACCCTCTTTATGGATTCTTTTAGCATTTCATCATATTTACCAACCCCTCCGCTCGGTCAATTTTTAAGCGGAGTTTAACAGGTTTCAATTCAGAGTTTTCCTTCTCCTAGACTAGTTGCCTCACTAAGGCTGAAGAACCTAGTCTCCCCTACTATTTACCCATAGCTGGAGGGAGAATAATTGGATTCATACCTTTCCCTTTATTAGTGCTATGTGAAATGTAATCGGTCTCGTCCAGGATTTGAACTCGTACCACCGTGTCCATTTCCTACAACGATAACCATTACACCACGGGCACCTCCATTGGATTCTTTTAGCATTTTATGCCATTTCTGTATCCATACTGTTAGGTTTGCTAAGGCAATAAAATGTTCCTGTCAATTCGTTGTGAATCGATCTCGTATTATAATGCAAAGGGGAAATATTGAACGATAATATATTTCCTCCGCAACGAGACGAGGCTGCTGCTGCTATAATGTGTGTGTGTTAATATACTACAGACCTTTTAAAAACAATTTTTCAACTCAAAAACAAAGGTTTGTTTATTATACGAGATATATTTTTGAAACGTTATCGTGGTTTACCGTGTTTCTGGGCTTAACCTTGCCGTAACTTAGATCCAAAGTGTTTCCACCAAGCCTATGCCTAAACGAAGGCTATTTGTTAAGATTGTAACACAGTTGCCGTGATGGTTAATTATTTTATTATCCGGTTTGGTTAGGCCGCGAGTTTTTCAGTTAGCTGTTAAGTTAGCTAAAATCTTTGAGCAGAAATGTAAGTCAAATTGGAAAATTTAAGCGAGTACATAACGATCTGCACAGGAAGGCCAAAATGTAAACAAAATGGATTTATATCTTGTCTGTGACAGGTTTGATTGGGGAAATGAAAACAGTGAATTCGGGACACGTGAGAGATGACGGAATCATTTAGAAAGATGACATCACCCTACCTATATCCTGAATTTAAATATACAAAAATTAGCCTATTTTTAAAAAGTCAGTTAGACGTTTGCGTTCAGAGAGTTCGGTCGAACCGGGGGGTCTCTTTGTATGTGTTCATAGACCCTTGCAGATTTTCTCTCTCTCTCTCTCTCTCTATCTCTCTCTCTCTCTCTCTCTCTCTGTTTTTGAGTGGCCAACACCCAGGTATCTTTGTTCCAACGGATCACCCCGACCGTCAAAAGTTCTGGATGGATTTTTCCATTCCTTATCTGTGGATCTTTCAAACAAAGAGTGGGCACAGAGAAGATTGATCAAAAAAACTATCTGGAAACAAGCGATAATGTTAAAATTGGTGCTGGGCCAAGCAATGGTACTATATTTGGTATATATTAGATAAGGGCCTAGACGGAGCAAACAATAGTATCATATTTGGCACCGTTACCAGGATTCGACCCTGAAAATCCACGACACAGCCAGACGTAGGATTCGACCCTAAAAACCCACGCTGCAGCCATAAACAGAATTCGACCCAGAAAACCTACAGCCAAGCGATAGTACTACATTTGGTACATTGCAAACATATTAAGCATATTGTTTAGTACAGGTAATCGGACCAAAATGTAATATCATAAGATGATAAAATTTTTACACAACATTATTAATGATTTATAAGACCTGTGCATATAATATGGACAAATATTATAACTTTTTTTTATCTTAACTAAAATTTAGAATTTATGGATATAAAAGAATTAAGCGTAAAACTAGTAATCCAACGGACAATTCCCGCCAAAATCAAACTCTGAAAATGAAGAAGAAATTGTGCTCCTTGTGTTCCCAAGATTTATAATCTTGGAATCTCTTGGGGACACACCAATCAAGAAACTATAACTCTTCATAATTGAAATCTAATACCCAAAACAGTTTCTAAAAAATTTTAAATGGAACTATACTTGTTAAAGCTGGACAAAAAAATTATGTGACCTCTAATTAAAAATAAATAAATTTCACACCCACAGAAATTAAAACATACCCACATCAAAACCTGAATTCATCTTAAAGGATAGTAAAAAAAAAAAATTAAGAGCTCTCTCGTTGCACAGTTGATGAAGTTAAAAAAGAACCAAAAATCAATTGCCTAGTCGGGTCCTGGATGTGACACAAAACAATCTGATGGTGAGGTTCCAGTAATGCTGGAGCTTTGGGGAATGAAGAATACCCTCTTCATTGTCATTGCTCCCAGGTCCACTCTGGTAGGCTCCTATCTATGGATCGAATAGAACAGAACTGAATTGTTAGAAATAGAACAAACTGCGTACTTATGCTAAACTAAATAGCTTGAAAGAGGGCTCTTTTTGACATTGAAACTATATATATGCTAGACTGAATTGTTTGAAATAGAACTGTTTTGACATTTAACTGGACTGTTTTGACATTTAACCGTTTGTAAACAAAAACTATGTTTATCATATTTACCAACCCCTCCGCTCGGGCAGGATATGACACAAGGTCAATTTTTAAGCGGAGTTTAACAGGTTTTAATTCAGAGTTTTCCTTCTTCTAGACTAGTTGCCTCACCAAGGCTGAAGAACCTAGTCTGTCCTACTATTTACCCATAGCTGAAGGGAGAATATTTGGATTCATACCTTTCCCAAGGGTATTAGTGCTATGTGAAATGCAATCAGTCTCGTCCAGGATTTGAACTCGTGTCACCGTGTCCATATCCTGCGACGATAATCATTTATACCAAACTGAATTGTTAGAAATTTAATTCAGCGTTAAATGACCTGAAAAGGGTTGATACGCCGTAAAACAAAACCAACCAACGATAAAAAATCAAGAAGTTAAAGAAGTGAAAAGAATCTCAATCAGAAAAAATTACCAAACCTTTTTAACTCACACATATACTATCACTTTCAGTGTTCCCAAAATATCAGAAACAAAACTCAGACTAGAAAATAACATGAAAAGTGTTGAACCCAATATCCCCAATTTTTTAAGATGTTATAATTGCCAAAAATTTTATCACCACGATAACAAGTATTCAGGATAATTTATATGCCCAAATGTGGACATAAAGACACCAATCACCCACCAAATGAATACCAAGAAATAATTCCTGGTGCAGATTGTGGAGGGGAACACCCTGCATATTCAAAAGAAAATGTGGAAAATGGTGAAAACTAAAGTAAATCCTCTCAATTGAATATTCCAAAAATGTTTCCTTCACTAAAGCACGCAAGTTTGTACAAACTCATTGATGTACAGAAGTTGTAAAAACAACAGCAGACAATATTTTACCCACGGAAACATATTACTTTATCAAACACACACACAAAACGACAAGAATTAATATCACTAATCCACAAACTGAAAGACATACTAAAATCATTTGGACAAATTATAACTTGTAACATATTGACCATCGACCGAGCCGTCAATTAAGAGATGCACCTGTGTAAATAAGCGGAAGAACAGCGAAACAGGTACATCCGGTCGAAGATATCGGAATATCACCTTGACCTGTGAACGTGGTTGAATTCGGTGATGGTGGCAGATGCGTACGCCCACAGGAAGCAGATGGATGTCAAACAAAAATATAACCAGGTGTCAGTTCGAGTTGCAGTTGCAGTTGCAGTTGGAGTCAGTTGGGGACAAGATGCCAGCGTGAGAACAGCTTGCAGACTGAGGGCTTTGGGCTCTTAGTGACCCACGGTTGAGCAGCCCAGCCAGAATGAGGAAGAAGTGCTGCTATGGCTAGAAGAACTTTGGGTCAATATGTAGCAGTCTGTCCCCGTCTCCAACTCACCTCTCACACACAACCAACATCAACCCTTTCGAGAATAAAGTGCTGTGAGAGGTATATTTTATAAAGAAGTGTGTTCGTTCGATTCATTGAAGTCGTCATTATTTTTTACTATGTTTCCGCATATATTTGTATATGTATATGTATTATGGCTATAGTTGTGGCTATATTACACACCACCAAACAAAGATCAGATGGGAATGAATCAGGAACCACCAACTGACAATAACTCACACAACTACAAACTACACAAAAACCACCAATGAATTCACCTACAAATAGAGAACTAAACAAAAGATAAATAAGCAGATCTAAATTTAAAACAAATTTGAAATACCAAATACAGAAGAAACCCTAACAAAATAAAATGAAAAACAAAATATCTCTAAGCTTAACAATAAAACAATCCTTACCGTAACTTCATCCAAAACTGACCTGTTACAAACACCATTTTAGTGAGAAAAACAAAATAAAAAATCCCCTGACAAACGGCAGCATACAAGCCAAAGATTTGTCTCAAGATCAAGATCGCTGACCCCAACTCAGAACAGTTTTAGGACCCTGAAATAAATGGAAGTCGAGGAAGAAAAATCCCACTGGACCAAAGCCTTAAAAAAAACTCAAATTAGGAAGAACTTTAACAACTATTGACAAACCACAATCCAAAATTAGTATGTCTTCAAGAAACATTCATCAAAGACACCAACCAACTCAACATCAGAAACTACAAACAATATAATTACATACACAAAGATGGACACAATACCTCTGTGTATTGTTCTCAGTGTCATGTGTTAATAAACTGGTGTAACGCGGGAAACCCTAATGCGACGAATTTTGCGGAGACACCATACTATTTTTTTTTATTGCAGTAGCTGCAAGAACAAATTTTGTGTGCCTTATGGTAAGAGAAGTGTGTGTAAAGGATAGCCACTTCAGACTGCTATGCTGGGTGAGAGTTTTTCGGACAGTGGCTCTTTACCTGTCTTTTCTGCGATGTGTGGTTCTTTGGTTTCCCGAAAGCAAACGGGTTACCGATTTCTTTCTGGATGCAGGATATTTATCTTCTCATCGACACCAAAGCAAGGAATTTTAGTTTTACTTTTATTATTTGTTCGTCAATAATTAATCAAAATACTATTGATTTTTGAAGAGAGAGAGAGAGAAAGAGAGAAAGAGAGAAACTGACTATTATGTATTTCTCATGCCTCGCTTCTGATACCAACAACTAGACTCTTCGATTTGAGAGATCAAGACTTTCTTGACTGTTCGGATTGATGGTCGGATATACTCTCTTTCGCGCAAACACATACTATCCCGGACTGACGGTCAAATCCTGTCTGACCTCGAATACTCTCTGACCTGCCATCTTTCTACTTAAAAAAAAAAACGTTCGCTTAAATTTTCAGACCGTTCAGCGTGAACTTCAAAGGATAGCTGCTCTGCTGTCTGAAATTTGCTGTTTGTTTTGTCTATTTATGTAGGGCGACCGGTGATTTAGTTTATTTAAACCAAGCAGCAGTATTCACTCCCTGACATAATATAATATTTGGAGGTGTTTCGATCCTGATTTGGAAAGATATACCCCAACTCCAAATCGAAAGTGATACCGAATTCCAAGCGTCTGCTGTCAAAGCAACTCTGAACATACCAATAAACATCTGCTCCAATGACATCCTACCACATGAACCTATAAATTAAACAAAATCAAACTGATAAATAAAACAAATCTCTAAATGCCACATATTATGCAATCCTTCAAGCTACATGGTCAATACATATCAGGTACTCAACAATCTTTGCAGCAACGACCACTTTACATTATTCCCGAAAGTCCTCAACTTGATGACAATAAATTTCCCTGTTGGAAAATGAATAAAGCAAACTGGGAAGAATTCAAACTCCAGTATTACCAAAAAAAACTGATACAAGACCTGTTAGATTATTAATGAGTTTAAGACATCATAAGAATCGTCCATCCTCTTTATAGACTCGCCAGTCAACAGCAGGAAGTAATTGCAGAAGGAGATCGGCCAATCAGCGACTACTTGAAGCATATAAGATGTGTGGCAAATTATCCTCATTCATTACCGTTCGACAGTTTTCAACTGTCTAGACGTATTTTTGTATTGGGAATCTCAGAACTGGAGGACAAAATGGTTACCCGATTTCTAACAAGACCCAGCAATAAAAACCTAACAAATCATTTCAGAGAAACCCTAATCTCTGTAGCAAAGGAAACCATACCAAAAACCTCATCTTCAAACAGACACAATACATCTTGGTTAAATAATGATTGTAGAACAACAATCCGCCTGCGGCAGGCTGCCCTTAGCAAATCTAATAACAAACCAATAACCACCAATTTAAATTCTTTCAAATTACACAAAGCATCGGCACGTTAAATTATCAAAGAAGACCGAAACACTACTGCATAGTTTGGCCTCCATGTCAATGCACACAAAACTGAATATATGTGTTACAATCAAGCAGGCGACATTTCCACACTAGACGGAACCTCTCTGAAACTAGTAGACAAATGCACCTACCTAGGAAGCAGCGTCTCAACAACCGAAAAAGACATTGACACACGACTAACGAAAGTATGGGCAGCTATCGATAGGCTCTCGATCATATGGAAATCAGACCTGACCGATAAAATGAAACGCAGTTTCTTCCAGACAGCGGTCGTATCGATACTGCTATATGGATGCACTACTTGGACGCTAAGTAAACGGCTGAAGAAGAAGTTAGACGGCAATTACATAAGAATGTTGCGAGCAATATTGAACAATCCTGGCGGCAACACCCCACAAGGCACCAACTATACGGCCACCTGCCTCCCATCACGAAAACTATACAAGTTAGACGAACCAGATACGCAGGACACTGCTGGAGAAGAAAGGACGAACTCATCAGTGATGTACACCTATGGACCCCCACATATGGCCAAGCAAAAGCAGGACGGCCAGCTCGAACATATATACAGCAGCTATGTGAGGATACGGGATGTAGCCCTGAAGACCTGTCAGAAGCGATGAATGATAGGGAGAAGTGGCGAGAGAGGATCAGGGATATCCGTGCTAGCGGCACGACATGATGATGATGATGAAATGAACAAACTTAACTCCTCCACCAAAACAAACACAATTTGGAAACTAATCTGGAAAACCCAGTCAACCCCTGTCAAACACCACATTAAAAACAAAATGGAAAAACACAAAAAATATATAGAAAAAGTAGCAGCTGAGACCTTCTCAACAAATTCCTCCTCCAAGAATGCCAACCGACAATTCTTAAACTAAAAACATTATGCAGAAAAGCAGACTAAAGTTCAAATCCGACTACTCTGAAACCTACAACTAATCCTTCACATTACCAGAACTAACAGAAGCCATCCCCAAATCCCATAATGTTATAATCGGCCTAGATGATATCCATAAGGAATTCCTTTAACAACTACCAAAGAAAACACGTGGTTTATCTCCTAACCACTATCATGATATCTGGATAAATGGTAAATTTCCAGAATCACTTAAACTATCAATCATAATCCCCATATCCAAACCGGGGAAAAACAGCTCCAATCCAGAAAACTACCGTCTAATTTCATTAACAAGCTACCTTTGTAAAACTATGGAGCATATGATCAACGAAAGGTTTGTATGGTTTACTGAATCTAAAAACCTCATCACCAACTCTTGATGCGGCTTCAGACGCCATAGATCATGTGATTAGACTAGAAACCTCCATAAGAGACGTAAAGATCCAAAAGCAACTCCTCATTGCAATTATTTTCGACCAAGAGAAGACGTAAAAAACTACCAAAAAGTATTGCATTGTGAGGGACATTCAAAACCTGAGATTAAAAGGCAGATTACCCAATTTCACAGAGAAATTTAAAGTCTGAATCAGAACAACCCTTACTTTCAAAATCAAAAAGAGGGAGTCCCACAATGGAGTATGCAATCAGTAACCCACTTCAACCTGAATATCAACATCACAAAATGTCTGTACTCTGGAATTGATGATTATCTGAATCTTGTTGACTTGTGTATCGCCTCCAGATCAAAACAGATACGCACAACAAAGCGCCAGGTACAACAGTGCATGAAAAATAAACCAATAGGCATTCACAAACGAATTCAAAATTTCCAAATCTAAAACTCGATGCGTACAATTTTGCCAATTAAGAAAAAATTATTACATCCCACACTAAAGCTAGAAAGAGCAGAAATACCGTTCATCGGCCAACACAAATTCCTTGGTACAATTTTTGATTACAAAAAAACTGACCTTTATCGCCAGCTAACTATATCTGAAGTAAGAATGTAGTAAGGCCCGGAAACTCCTCCGTGTTAAAGCCCACACAAACTGGGGAGAGCGACAAACCCACTTAAAACTATACAGAACTCGAATCCGTTCGAAAATTTACTATAACTGCTGCATATATAGATCAGCTTGAAAATTCAATCAGAAAGCACTTAATATAATACACTATGAAGGATTAAAACATCCTAGAGGCCTTTGGAACATCTCCAAGGAAGAGCCTATACACTAAAACTCATAACCCACCCCTACAAGTTAGATTCGAAAAGCTAGCTCTGCAATTCTTCGTGAAACTAGGATCTTGACCAATTAATCCGGCTTATGACTTTACATTCAATCGAAAACATAAACTTCTGTTTAACCAGAGAGAAAAAGTAATAAAACCATTTCATCTTTGCATTGAATCCATTGACAAAAAAGAAGGAATCTCACTCACAAACATCCATGATACCATACAACTAAACTCTCCTCTTTGGATACTTAAACAACCAGGAGGAATTCTAGATCTAAAAAAAAAGCTCTCAAAAAGAACACTTACCTCATTACCTATCAAGAGTAACTCTACCAAATCCTAGAAAAATATTCTAATTACTCCCACATTTACAAAGGGCACCTCTGGTGGTATAATGGTTAGCACGCTTGACTAGCAAACCTACACGAGTGAGTTCGAGTCTCATTGGGTGCCCCATTCATTCGGCCTTGAGCCAAATCGAAGCAAAGAGCTTCGTAAATTACTACTCCCACATTTACACAGATGGGGTCAAAAACGGCAATCCTAAACAACACAATGGTCAGAAATTCGCTTCCAAAAGAAGCCGCCATATTCACCACCGAATTTACCACAATAGATTTAGTACTTAATATTGTTTCCGCAAGCAACACCAAAAGATTCATCATCCACTCAGATTTCTACTCAGTTCATTAAAAAAGGAAAATTGAATAATCTTACAGTAAGCAAATTTCTAAACAAAATTAACTTTACAAGCCATACCAAGAAGATCATAATGTTATATAGTCACATATGTAGATTCACATCTACATACATGCACATATATATGTAGAATAATTCACAGCGACACAACGATAAAGACGCAAGAGGGAGACGCAGGCATGAAGGAAGACGCCGGAAGACTTCTTTAACAACATATTTACCTCTCACTTTATTTGTAAGGTTTGAAAGGGTTGCACGTGAGAGGATGCTGGAGACCGAACATAAACTTCATATTTTGACCCCACTGTTATGACCGTCACGTTGTGTCTTTCTTGTTCTCCTGATGTTGGGGTCAACTCCATCGGGGCTTTTCGAGGGCCCCCTCGGTCGGGTGTGGTTTTCCCTACCACATCTGGTCTCTGGCTGTCTGGAATTCTACTGGCAACTGCTCTGGGACCCAAAACTCAACTGAGTTAAATAATAACTCAACGCCCACACGATCGCCTACTGGATCTTTGAATCGGATGTTTAATCGTCATCAAGCGGAGTTCAGAGGTTACTCTCTTCCGGTGCATCATTGTAGTGGCACAATAGGACCTTCACCTTGTCCCATATCATAAGCCTTAATCCACCCACGCGATCTCTTTCGATTACTGGCCGTTGGAATGTGTCACTTCCTTCCGGTGTATTACCTCGGAATAGTATTTTTGGGCCCGGTCGAAGGTCAAAATATAACAATATTACACAGGATACCAAGCCATATAGAAAAGCTTACTCAGCCGCCAAATTTGCACTTTATATGGTACCCAACAAAAAGTTTAGTCATTCGTTAAATGCAATATGTGATAAAAATACTTTTTTGTTAATAAAGATTAGGGATCGCTCATTACATGAAGTTTATTATTAGACTATGTAACATTTATTCAATCTCAAGATCAATCTCAACTGTTCAAGAACGTGGAGCCTCATTCAGCAAGAAATTTCCCGCATAAAACTTCGCAAACTATTATTGACACATTTTAGTATTCACAGTACCTTCTCCATAAACTATACAAACATTTTTGTGCGGGTGTGAGTTACATTTTCATCTTTATTACAATGATAAAGCGCTCGCTGTACACAGTTTAATTAGAATCAATGTTATAACTCTGCTTGTTTGTTCGTTCGCTCACAAGTTATGCTCAACCACATACCCTCCCCACAGCCAAGTGGGATTTTCTTTAACCCTTCGACTAAGTGAGATATTCTGCTACATATCCTTCTCACAATCAAGTCAGATATTCTTCCATCCTTTCACTCAATCAATTGGAATATTCTTAAACGCCGAATCTTACCTTGTTTCTAGACATAACCTTGGAAATAAAAACAATTTTTGTGGCTAAAAATTAGGGTTTGTTCAACACACCAAGTTATTTATTACTGGTGTAGACACAGGAATTATTACTTCAAACAGGAACCGTAGAAATTCCACGGAACGAAAAAAAAAACAGGAGCCATTTAAACTAGAAAGGATGAATTACAATTTTATTGAATATAAATCAGATTGTTGCTTTTGCATTAAATAATAGAAAATACACAAAAACATCCTCGGTGTTCATCAAACTAATATAGGATAATTTCTGTTTTTCTTTGCTACTTAGAGAAGATAGATGAAGTTAGCACTTGGCAATTCCAATGGAGTTGAACACAGTGTTTGATTTGATGCAAACCATCTTTCTTGCTCAAATAGCTTCTCCATATTTTTTTCATTCTGTAGAATTTCCTCGGATTCTGCTGCTAATAATAATAATAAATTCTGGACACTTATATACTTCAAATTGTGATTCATGGAAATAGAACCTAAAATACTAGTAATACTGTTTCTCTCATTTAAATACTCAACAGGTTCAACGTTACTTAACTTGAGTGATCTAGTGGGAACCGATGTTTCAGCGTTACCTGACCATGAGTTATATCGCTTGATTGTAGTTTCCATTTTGAAATGGAGATTTTATACATTGTTTCTATAGCAATTATAGATTTCTGAAGAGCAGGAATGATGAGCCGATTTCCATTACTTACTGGGAATTGGAAATGTAAGAACAACCTTTTCTTAGATGAACCCAAAGGACTAAAAAAAAAAAAAAAAAACTCCAAATACTCAACTATTTACCCATAAGGAAACGGGTTCATGCTTTTGACAAACAACAATAGTGCAAAGTGAATGTAAGCAGCCTCAGACGAAATTCGGACTTGGTTCGCCGATTTCCGTGTCGGTAACCACTACACCACTCTACACAGTCTTTTATTCTGCCAGTCTTCTGTTTGACAATTGTTTACAATCGGCTGCTTTTAAAATACGGATTTCTAGATAAATATTGATTGAAGTCTATCCTTTATTGAAACTTTAGTATCCGGCTTAATAAATATATTTTTTTCTTTCTTTCTGATAGTGCCAACTCGTTTTACTTTATTCGTCTGTAAACAGGAAATTTGTATATCTACTTTAGTGACACAAGAACACGTGAATATTTGTTTAATCAGACATGTCTTATACATTGCACTTGCAGATCTTTCAATTTTTTCCAGTTTAGGCTGGTTTGTTCAACTAATATTTTCTTTATAAGGATGGGTTAATTCCACATTTTTTAAAAATTACTGTAGGCAGTTAACGTGATATCCAGCTGAAAATGAGAGACAACCGTTCAAATCTATTGCGTTGTTTTAATTCTTACAACCATGAATTCTCTGAAAATGTTATTCTTCTTTAACGAACTTTTACTTATTTTACAGCTTAATTATAAATGCAAACTGCTCGACTGCTACAAGTGACGTTTGATTATAAGATTTGATGCGTTTGCAGAATCAGCCTCTTTTTGGAGGAGTCGATAACAGAAGAATGGTGCACCAATATCTGCCACAGATTCTTCCCAACAACTTTTCTCCTGTTTTGAATTTAAGAATTTTTCCTTCTCCTTGAATGGTTGTTCTAACAAGGCTAAAGAATTCAGTCTTAAATACATTTTGGATAATGTATCTATAAAGAATTTGCTTTGGTTTCTGTGTTTAATGATATATCAACCTTTGTGGGTTATTCAATACCAAAGCCATCCTTGTAAAAGAACAGCAGTGGTACTCATAGACCCATAGCTGGGGGATAAGGCTTTCATGCCTTCCCCAAGGGTATTAGTCCGAAAGTGAATGTAATAGTATGACTGGGATTTGAACTCGCTTACTTTAAGGTCACAGTCCAGCACTTTAGCCATTACACCACTGGGCCCCCAACAAAAAAAATTGAATTGCTAAAGTGGTAAGTTCCCTTGCTCTAGATAAGTTATTTCCGAGATTGATATTTACCAAAAGACTTATTATTGATGCCTTATGCCAAATTAGATTAAGCTTAGTAAAATCTCTTCATTTATTTGATCAATATTGAACTTAAAAAGCAATCAGAATGTTCTTTACAAACCTGTGAAAATCCTGTTTACTACTGCCATGAGTATTTTTTAGATGTAGGTGAAGTATTCGTCACCCACCCCCCTCCACTGCATCCATCATCAAGAAAGATGTTCTGGTTGGTGGGTGGATAGGGCACCATTCTTGTATCTTGTCAAATTTGTTAAAACATTAGCCTAAATGGTATAATTATTTCAGAGCATTTACAGCCATTCGAAAGCAGCATAACCCACCTCCCATGTGTGGAAGGCAATCTACCAGAATCACCATAGTTAAATTCTATCTATTAAACTTAAAAACAATTCCCAACCCAAAAGAAATTGTTCCTTACATCAAAAGAAAAAAAAATTAAATATTACCGTATATACTCGTCTAACGAACGACTTTTACAGAAAGTCTTTATTCAACATTGTTTACCATTTATAACACTTGTGCATATATACACAAATATTATAAACAGTACACAAAATTATGTATTTTATTATCAAACTAAAAGCGTTTGTTTAGGCTATGCAGAAACAATGATGGTCAGACTCACGGGATTTTCATTATATAATTGAAAGTATAAGTGTTTGAATGTTTTCTTTTTATGTCATTCGTTGTTGAAGGAATATTGTAGGCTAGTACAAAGTAAGTAAAGTTGGTGATTGTAGTCGAGGGTGACCAGAAGGCTCCCTTTTCAATAGCTACTACACCGAAGTATAGGGGAGGGCGCTACTCTTTTCCCTGAATTGCTCCACTTTACTCTTGATACGTACCTTATATTGCCGAGTGTTAAGTAAGGAAGCATCAATTACCATTTTAAATTCTTTGGTATGACGCGACCTGGGATTGAACCCATGTCTCCCGAACCATTGGCGAACACTCTACCCACTAGCAATGAGCCGGTTAATCGAATGTTATATACGATAAAAAAACTTTTTTGTGGCTAAAAATCATGGGTCGTTCGTTATATACGATAACCTTTTCAATTTAACTTCTGCATTAGTTTTTTTTTTTTTACTGTTATTTTTAAATTAATACGTTAATGAGATTCAGTAAGTCCTACTCTTTATATTTGTTGTGTAAACACAAAACAAGTTTTCTCAAGATAGAAGAAAACTGCCCAAACTGTATCATCAACTGATACTTTGGGGGACTTTTACATTCTATTTGATTGGTTTGGGTTTTATGGAGTATCAACCATTGTAGATTATTAAATGTCAAATCCTGTTATATATATATATATATATTAAATACATGATTTGTAAACGCATATCTTGTAGATAACATTTTTAAATGAGTCAGAGCTCATTTGTTTGTACACAGTTAAATGGATATACATGATTTGTAAGTAAATAGTTGGCAGGTAATGTTATTTTTTGAGAGCTATTTTTTTTCTCTACACAATTAAGAATTACTATTGTTTGCATAGTTAAATGGCTTCAAATATTGTAACACTAATAATTCTATAGTATTTGAAATAAGTAGTAGTAAAGTTAGCGACCATAGTCGAGGGTGACCCGAAGACTCCCTTTTCGATAGCTACTACACCAAGGTGTAGGGGAGGGCGCTACTCCATTCCCAGGATTGCTCCACTTTACCCTTGAACCGTACCTTATAATGCTGAGTGTTAAGCAAGGTGGTATCAAGTACCATTTTTAAAGTCTTTGGTATGACTCGACCTGGGATTGAACCCAGGTCTCCCGGGCCATTGGCGAACACTCTCGGGACATTGGCCCAGTGGTTAGAGTGTTCGCCAATGGCCCGGGAGACCTGGGTTCAATCCCAGGTCGAGTCATACCAAAGACTTTAAAAATGGTACTTGATACCACCTTGCTTAACACTCAGCATGATAAGGTACGGTTCAAGGGTAAAGTGGAGCAATCCTGGGTATGGAGTAGCGCCCTCCCCTACACCTTGGTGTAGTAGCTATCGAAAAGGGAGCCTTCGGGTCACCCTCGACTATGGTCGCTAACTTTACTTAATAATTCTATAAAGTAAAACCGGGCCATTGGCCTAATGAGTGGAGTGTTCGCCAATGGTGCGGGAGACCGGGGTTCCATCACTAGGTCGAGTCATACCAAAGACTAAATAAAAAAAATTTTTTAAAATGGTACTTGATGCCGCTTGCTTAACACTCATCATTATAAGGTAAGGATCAAAGGTAAAGTAGAGCAATCTAGGGTAGTAGTAGCGCCCCCCCCAATACCTCGGTGTAGTAGCAATTGAAAAGGGAGTCTTCAAGTAACCCTCGACTAAGGACGCCAATAAATTTAATAATTCTATTTAATATCGTTTGTTTGAACACAGTACAATGGTTTCAAGTATTGCTATTTAACATTAATAATTCTATTCAACACTATCCATTCATTTGCACATAGTCAATTCGTTCCAAGTATTGCTATGTAATACCAATAATTCTATTTTTGCATACAATTAAACAGTTTCAAGTATTCCACACTAATGGTTTTATTTGCACACTGTTAAACGGTTTCAAGTATTGCAAAGTAATACCATTAATTCAATTGAGGTACATAGTTAAAGAGTTGCTATTCATCACTAATAATTCTATTCAACATTACTTATTCGTTTGCATACAATCAAATGGTTCCAAGTATTGCTATGTAATGCTAATAATTCAACTTAACATCAGTCATTTGTTTGCATACAGTTAAATGGTCAAACAGTTCTATTTGAGACGAACTGATTTGAATACTCCAGGTCAGAGTGAACCCAAAGATCCAGGGCTGGAGCCTTACCATCGAATAGTTTAGTGTCACAGCCAACACTCGTGTGTTGGGGTACTTATCCCTCCACAGAGATGCGGTTGATGTCTTCTACAGCCCCTGTCGATTGAGCCAATTCCATTTGAATTGAAAGGATGGGAGGAAAGAATTGATAAAATTACACAGGCTTAAAATAATCTTGATGGAAATCATACTTAAACAGGAAGAGAAAAGAACTTAACTGAAATTATCAAAACTAGGATTAACAGCAGCCAAGTTATTTTCACCCCTTTTCTCCAACTTTTGCACTATATGAGTTCATAAGAGCTACAACAATACTCTTTCGATGCATGGATTAATATAGGTGTAAGAGAAAAATTAATTTGACGCGTTTCACTATAAAGATGTGACACTCTGAAACTTTGGTGTATGTACATAAGGTTAGATATATGTGTATAGTTGCAAATTGGTATATGTTCGTTCATAGATGGGGGCCTAGGTGTATTTATGCGGTATGTGACAAGATGAAGAGTAGGAGGAAGTAACTCTCCGACGCACCACCATGTGGGTTTAAACTAAGCAAACTTGAATGAGTACGAGGCTACTGGTAGAAAGAACAATAAAGAAACAGGAAATGACCAAAACTTTGTTTCTCGAGGTGGAATGATCTTGAAAGTACTGGAATGTTGACTACTCCGAAAAAAAACAAAAAAACTTAGAAACCCAGGCCCCATTCCCAGAGGTCTCGAGTCACTGTTGCTAATGGGATGTAAAGAAGTGTGTTGGCAGTGACCAGAGAGCCAAGTGTGGTTGGTTTTTATGGCATTATGGGTTATTTAATGCTAAATCCTATTTTTACATATATTAAATGATTTGTAAACTCATTTTATAGATAGATTTTTTTAAACAAGCTAGGTCATTTTTTAATACAGTTAAATGGTTTCAAGTGTTTTTATCTAACACGAATATTTCTCTCTATTATTTATCACTTGTTTGTACACAGTTAAATGGTTCTAAGCATTGCTATGTATCACTATTCAATTCAATTAAAGTCATTTGTTTACACACACTTAAATTATCAAATAGTTCTAATTCTAACAATTTTATTTAGCGTAAGTCATGTGTTTACACTCAGTTTAAATGTTAAACAGTTCTATTTGACACACATATAGAACCCTATCAGGTGCCACCACTCTGGGTGAAAGTGGACCTGGAGCAATGGCAATGAAGAGGTACTCCATATTTCCCAGGAGTCCACTGACTGGAGCCTCGCCATCAGATTGTTTAATGTCATATATTCAGGACACTGCAGAGATGCAGTCCCTGTATTCCACAGCCCCAGTTGCAGAGAGCCAAATTAGATGCAGAAGCTCATCAGGTATAGTGATTCCAGAGATGGCAGGCTAGAGTCAAGCTGCACACAATAAGAAAAAAAAAAATTGTGACTCAACCGCCTCCCCTGTCCGCTTGTGTATCTACTCACATGCATTATGCATACTTTACTGCTCCATAATGTCTGACCCCACGCTGTTGCACTCTACAGATACATACACCTATGAGGTGGTGGGGTCACAAGGACAAAGAAAAAGGGACTGGAGCTGTTCACACACAGAGTGGTGTGCGTCATTCCGGCTTACTCCAGCTCTACTCCTCATGGTAAATTTCCTGTTTCATTGATCTCCTTATGGATAACTCGTACTTATTCAAGGTCACTTTAAACCCACATATTGACATACTATTAAGCCAGACTGGTGGTAGATGAGTAGATTATTTCCTTCCTCTCATCTTGTTACATACACATGGGCCTAGATGTATTTGCGGTGAGTGTATACATCATATATACAGATCTCTACCTATGGTCAACTCACAGCTACACACATTTACAAACAAGGTTTTATATAACCCAATGTACTAAGATACCAAAAGGTCCATATTAAAAAAAAATCTTATTAAACAATGAAGTCAACACATGAAAAGAGAAGCATGCAGTTTGTAATTTTTTTTTTTTTTTTATATATCTAACACTTACATTTTAGACCATAAATTGTTTCAATTTTTGTTATGTCTTTCAGTATCCCATATTCTTCAAAGATTAATTTAGTAAGGGCAGGGGAGATATGTTGTAGAAGACTGGCCATAAATTGATGGTAAAAGTTTCATAGATCAGTACACTTTCTATATTCCTTCAGTGACTAATTTTCTTCATTTTTTACTAAGACATTAACTAATGTTGTGTTCCTGTGGTATTACCATGTATTAATCATGTTCATTCTTTCAATCTTTTTTTTTTTTTTTTTTTTTTTATTGAGCTAAAACTATTCTTAAATCGAAACAAGCCAATTTAATTGTCAGTATTGTCTTCCTTTTCTCATATTAGATCTTATTTCAAACCTTACTCATATTTTAAAGATGGAGACAAAACAGAATTCTTATGTAACAGATATTTTATATATATTATACACACATTCTACCTGGGTTAAAAGGGTATAATTTATAATCAGTTCTCATATAGAAATAACAAACATTGCTTACAGATAAAGTAAAATGTTTTTTATAGACTTATTCTTTCTATATGAATATAGTTTAACACTTTCACAACCAAGTTAGATTGAAATTGTTCAGCAATAATTTATTTAAAAAAAACAAAAAAAAACAAGCATTGTGCTTCTAGCCTTTTAGAGATAAGATCCATTCTTAACCCTTACACTACCAATTTTCTTTTTAATGGTTAAAATGAAAATTGACAGTGACACCAGTGTTCCAGCATGAGTGAAAGGGTTAAGTTAATGTTTTTTTATTAAAAACTGATACGATTGGAATTAATAAGTTGTTTACTCACCTTCAATCTCTTGGAGAAAAGAAATGGTTGGTTTTATCTATAATCAATCTCATTCAAATTCAGATAATCTGATGGAATGGTTCAAATACAACAAATATTTATCTTCTAAATATTCTCTTCTGGATTTTTTGAGAGATAAAAAGAAATAGTTACATTCATTTGAAAATAGTGACAATTTTATCATAAAATATTCAGTTGAAAAGCCCAAAAAGATTATGGCAAAAAAAGAAGTATTTATTAATGTAAAAGTTCAATGTGTGTGAGTGCAAGTTTTCAGGTCTATAAATTGAGATGAAAATTATTTGCCTCTAAAATCAGAAAAAAAAAAAAAAAATTTTAATCAAAAAAGACTATCAAATGATAAACAGAATTTCTGTTAATCCTTTTTGCAGGTAGAGCCAACATTTTTGTTACCAATGGTACACAGGCAGACCAACATTTGTCTTTAGCAATAGTTCAAAATAAGGCATTTTCTTATTGGCTGCTCATCATTCAATGTTAATGTATAGAAACATCACTAAAAGGCACCACTATGGAGTAGAATTATGTAAAGGTTGTTTTGAAAAATATAATTGAAAATGAACGCTTCATTGTTTTCATGCTATGAAAATTCCTGATCAATTTGTTCCCATCCCTTCTCTTCTCCATATATGATTAATTGACTTGTTTGAACATACCCTCTATTTTGCAAATTTTCTGAAAATAATTCACACACTCTACAAGGATAAAAAAATATATCTGCCAGTAAAAAGGTTAATTAGTTGGCTTTTTAAAATCAGCTGCTATTAAGAGTGTCTATTCAAGTGGCTAATTACATTTACATATCAAGACAGGCATGTACATACCTACATACAGTCAAATTGCTAATCAATATACTCCTTTAACCAAAAGTGTGTTAACATTTTCACAAATCATGTGGCTTTCAAATTAAGCTTCCTCCTCAAAAGAAGTGATGATTCTTCAGTTTTAATGAAACTTCAAATGGCTTAGACACACATAGGAAGTGATTATTTTCTTTGATTATTGTTGTCAAAGTTTTTAAAAAAAAGTCCAAAATTTTATCAAAAGAAAATTCTAAGAAATTTCCTTTTTGATATTTCTGAGAATTTTCTTTTGATAAAATTATGACTTCACAACTAAAGGAAAATAATCAGTTCCTATGTGTGTTTAAAGTCATTGAAGTTTCATAAAAAATTTGTGGCAATAATAAGAATGGTTTGGTTTACTTTTTTTTTTCAAATTCAATACTGCACATTTTTTATTTTCAAAGATTTTTTTTTAATGTTTAGATGTGTGGTAATCTGAAATAAGAGACACTCAAACAGCATTCAAACAGGGTTTATTCACTATAACATATATGTTAAAGAAAGAAAATATTGTAGCCACAAATCTCATTTAAGAAAAGCTATTAAAGAAAATATCACTTTTGTCTTGTAATTTTTGGTCTTCAAGAAGATTAGTAATAAGAAAATAGTAAAATGGAGTTAGTTTTTAACTGAATAAAAAATGATTTAATAGTGGAACAAATTTTTTGGCTAATTTACATGAACAAGAATCACGCAGAAAATGAGGAAAATACAAGATCATCAGAGTTTGTTTTTTGTTGTTTTTGTTTTTTTAATAGGATTCTTCTTCACCTTCACCATCATTTTATTTATATAAAGGATGTGTAAGCACATATATTTTGATTCTTTCCCCAACCATGTTTTTTGTTGTTTAAGAGAAAAAGTAATACCAATCAAGAAATACAGAGCTGTGTGTACAGGTGTTTTGTTTTGTTTTTTTTTCCTAATTGGATAAATACATTTTTTTTTTATTCTAAATATCTAATATTACTTGAATCTTTTAATTTAAAAAAAAAAAAGGCAACAAATGGTAAGAAAATGCAACAAGCAAATAAAAAAATTTTTAAAAAGACCAAAATTGGACAAAAAGAGCAAAGTATTAAGGGAGTCAACTTGATGAAAATAAAGCTGATATAAATGAACGAAACAAATGGTCCAAAATGAAAATGACAACTGATTAATTTGAAGGCTTTGGGGGAGGAATACCAAACCCCTCCACTTACAACAAAATCTAAGGGGAAACAACTAAGAAAAAGAAAAAAAGAGGGAATCTAATAATTAAACAAATAAAAAAGCAATAAACTAGACTGACTGCTATATTTTCTTTTCCTTTCAGAGAGAGAGAGAGAGAGAGAGAGAGAGAGAGAGAGAGAGAGAGAGAGAGTTTTGAATAAATGCAATACTTGAATGAAACTAAAGGTGAGGGTGTGGGGGTAATGTGAGGGACAAAATGTTAAAATGATACTGAAAAAGAAATTTCAAAAGATGAAAACAAAACAGTCCAGGTTAAAAGCACGATTAACAGGTAACTTGAAGTCAAACTTCTTTAGACCTTATTTTTCTGATGTAGCTATCATTAGGAGTGGAATGAGAAAAATTCTTATGAACGGGCCAAAGTCTGGCTCGTTTATCAAAACTTTTCTTGTTCCTTGATGATACCTGCATCGAAAAAATATGGTCTAAAAAGAAAAAAAAATGCTTGGCTTCAGGTTACCCATTAACCGCACTCTTATATTGGACTAATAGGAACAAATGGAAAAAAATACTGAGAACCTGAATGTGTACTGAATATTTTTTACCCAATTCTATAAAAAAATGTTCTGTATATAAATTACTTCAATACATGTTGGGTCTGCACAGTTGAATTGCAGTAAATAATATTTAGTTCTGTTTGTTTTGTTTATTTTCTGTCTTTTCCCCTAGTAGACATTAATATGAGGAGGAGGAAAGAAAAAAAAAGATAAATAAAAAAAAAAAAAAAAAAGTTTAAATTGAAAAATATCTCTTGATGTTTTTGTTTTCCTGTTAATGCCATCCCTTCTCAGATCAACCTCTATTTGTTTTGTTTTTTTTTAGTTTTATAATTTGGGGAGGAGGGGGCCCTGATACATCGAACATCATGAAACGGTGTAACAAGTTTGTTGTTTTGTTGTTGGTTTTAGGTTTTTTTTTCTCAAATGTTTTCTTTTTTATTCTTATTTTTCTTTCATTTTTTCTTCTTTTTTACAATATTGACATGCTCATAGTTCATCTCTCACTATTGTGTAACGATTCCTGGATGGTTTTAACTTTTTAAATGTAGATTCTGGTGGGCTGGTTGGCTGTTTGTCATTGCTCTGTGGAATGTTAGCTTGGTCTGAGCTGGCCTGAAAAAATAAAAAAAAAATTCCTTTTGTATACAACAAGCAATAACTTGAAAAAAAAAAAAGAAAAAAAAATTTTTTTTTATTCATTAACAAATCAAAATACCTTTCTTTAAAAAAACAAAGATACTTACAAAACACAAAAGATATGCAATACTCTGATTTTAATAGTGTCATATCTAGGACACTCATACCCCCTCTGCAGAGATGCAGTCGACATATTCTACTGCATCCAGTAATTACATGTATTCAATAAAGGAAATTTGTTTGTACACAGTTATATGGTTTCAAGTAATAAATAATGATCATTCTTAGTAAACAGTTATAGCTACAAATAAGTAATCTTAATACAAATAATCTATATAGTTAGTATTCCAATCTAATACAAATAATTTGCAAACAGATCAATTTGATACATAGGTGAGACCCTAACAGATACTACCACTCCAGGTAAGAGTGAAACTGGGAGCAATGACAATGAAGGGGGACTTCACACTCTATATCTCAAGAACTGAAGTTTTACCATCAGATGCAGTTTAGTATCATCACGCCAAAACACCCCTTTGGTTTCTTCTCTGCAGAGAATATAGTCAGCCTATTCTAAACTCTGCCAATAGGTTAGGAGGAGGCAATGATGTTATAACAATATTCCAAAATATTAGAATTTGCCAAAAAGGGTTTGAAAGATTAAGTAAAGATAACATCCTCTAAAGATATGCATGACAAACAGGTTGGTTTGTTAAATTTAATGAAGACATGCTTTTGTCTAAACACAAAGCAATAGTAATTGTTAAGATGAAAAAAATTAGTGTCTGATAAGATTAGGTCAGTATGATCCACTTTGTCTTGTGACAAATGAGTAAAAAGTTCCGCAGACATCCATTATCAACAGTAAGAAAGTTAAAAAAAAAAAAAAAAAAAAAAAAAAAAAAAAAACTACTTAAAACGAAAAGAGGTTCAGTTTGATCAATCCCCACAATATTGCATTCCATCATGATAATGCAGCCTCATAGAATGAAGATCATATTTTGTTGAGAAAAAATTACAAGGGTCATTCAACAAATAAGATGAATTTTGTGTAAAGAGTTGACCAAAGAAAGCACTGTTTACAGTTGCATATTTTTCAATGAATTCAATCAAATATTAATGGATCTTTTCATCTCCCAGAAGAGTGTCAAGCAGCATGACCTTCTTTACTGACCTGAGACTGTTTCTTAACTTGAGAGTGTGTGTTTCTACTCCATGGAGAATCTTTTCAACTCAGGCTCATAGTGGCAAACATTTTGAGGCCTAAAACATGCTTCTTCATACACAACACATTCTTCTGTAAATTTCATAGGGTTTGCACTTCTAAGCCACCAAAACTTTGATGACAATATTCAAAGCTGTTTGATTTGCCACCATTTTGAATAGCCTCAAAAGAAATATTTTTGCTAAGTTAAAATGATTTTTGCTATAAACCAATTCCAAATAATGCAGTTTACATTTATAAGAGAACAAAAAAGAAATAAATAAATAAAAAATCTTATTTTGCACTTAAAAAAAGAAAAAAAAAAAAAAAAAATTTACTTATTTATTGAATAACCCACGTATATCAATCAATACAAAGGGAGGTAAATATTAAACTGAAAAATACTTCTTGTTGAATCTGGCTAATGTAGTAAATCCTACTTATCAAATCATGCTGAAAGCACAAACTTCCCTGACTCTTTCTCTCTCAATCCATCTCTATCATCTATTGCTTCCAGTGGGTCCTCCAAACTACATCCAGTGTCTGCACAGAGATGATGCAAGCAAGTTCTTACAGGTCAATCAAAACTGGTACGTCCATGTGCAGCGGTCCACAGAAGAACATCACTTATGAGTTCATCCTTGCTTCTCCAGCAGTGTCACACATCTTATTCATCTCACTTGGAACGGTTTTGAGATGGAACATAAGTGGCCATACAGCTGTTTGGTGAGCTATTGCTTCCAGGATTTGTTGAAAATAGTATGTATCATTCATATAGCACAGCCACAGCTTCGAAAAAAATCCAGTTTATTTCATTGGGTAGATCCGATTTCTATATGATCTATAATCTAGGCATATGTTGATATCACTTTCAGTAGATGAGATATTGCTGCCAAGGTATGTGAACTTGTTTGATTTTAGAGGCCTACCACCTAGAGTGGAGATGGCTCCTCCTCATTTAAAACACATGTAACCGTTTTATCTGTGTTCATATGGAGGCCAATGCCTTTTGCTGCTTGTTCTAAGCTATGCAGTAGAGATCTGGCTTGGATAGGTGATTGGCTATTAATAATTTTTGTGATAAGTTTATCAATGACTTTAGGGAAATTTCTAAGCAGATTCTTGAAATGTTATTTTCACATTTGTATTCTTTCTTCTTGGCCGACAGCTTTTAGTTTTTCTCATGAGGTACTCTTCCTTTTGTTCACATACAGCATTGCATTATCGAGGAAGTAAATCAACAAATTTTCTTGTCTTCCATACTCCTGGAAGTATTTTGTCGAGGCCTGTAACTTTCCTGTTTTTAATTTTTGTCAGTTCTACGTCAAGTTCTTCCTCAGTAAACTGTCCTGGTTTGATGTCTAGTTGGCCATGAATAATTTTTGTGATAAGTTTATCAATGACTTTAGGGGAGTTTCCAAGCAGATTCTTGAAATGTTCTTTCCACATCTGTATTTTTTCTTCTAGACTGTTAGCTTTTAGTTTTTCTCTTTATGTACTCTTCCTTTTGCTCACTTCATTTACTGCCTACCATGATATTCATAATTGTCTATCTTCTGAGTTTCTTATTTTATTGATTTGGTCTTGAATGTATTATTCTTGGGGTTTTTTTTTTTCAGAATGTGTTAGTTTTTTCTGGGCTTTAAGTTTCTGCACATTGGCATTTAATGGGTTTTTTTTTTTTTTTTTATTAAGTAAAGATGCTTTTTCCTGTTATCTCATTTTTTCCTAACTACTCATGACTCATACAGAACTCAACATTTGGCTCTTGGTTTGGTTGGTATGTATTCTTCTGCTGCATCCATGTGGGCAATGATGATGTTCTTATATTCGTCATTTGGACTGTGTTTCAGATATTTCCGGAAGAGTATTGAATTTATTTCTGAGTTATAGTATATATATATATATATATATAGATAGAGAGAGAGAGAGAGAGCTAATAATTCTAGTGTTAAGTGAGGACCAGTCATAATGTGTGATTTTGTTTCTTATTTCTGCATAGACATAACT
The DNA here is from genome assembly GCA_963585895.1 of Sepioteuthis lessoniana. Lineage (NCBI taxonomy): Eukaryota > Metazoa > Mollusca > Cephalopoda > Myopsida > Loliginidae > Sepioteuthis > Sepioteuthis lessoniana. Next base: position 70,420 of record CAUZXS010001416.1, on the reverse strand, counting down.
TTGCCGTAAGGATTCTGTTATCAGAAGCTACTCCTTAAAAAGAGGAGTATGACTCACAGTTTACAGCACTATTTATCCACTTCTTGTTTATAAGTATATAATCTAGCATTATTTGGGTAGGTGTAAATCCATAGTTTTCCCTCTCTTTTTTTGAATATAGTATTGAGACATGCTAGCCTGTTCTTGAGTGAAAAATTTACAAGATATTCCCCATTTATGTTTGACTAGTCATCTAAGAATTTGTTATTTTTGTTTTTGCCTATTAGAGCATTCATGTCTCTGCCAATGATTAGAACATTATATTTGGGAATGTGTCAGACAAGGAAAGATAGCTTGCTGTAGGAGGTGATGATGATGTCCATTTCATCACTGGCATTGATTGTTGTGCAGAGGTTGCTATTAAATGAAGCACATATCATTCACAGTTGGATTTTCTCTATACTATTTAGTGATTTTAAGGCATGAGGACTGAAAAACATTACTACACCTGACTATGACAGCATAGACAGTTTTTCCCCGCGGACGCAGAGACAAATGCCTATCTTTTACCAGTATCATATTTTATTTCTTGTTCACTATGATAATATCTACTTATATAGGATGTTTAAAGAAACCAACATAAAAAAAAAAAAAGAAGAAACAAAGTTGACATTTCTATGAGACTTCCTTTATGATATGATTGTAAGTTTCAACCTGTTCACCATCCCTGTCAACACATTAGTGAAACCTTCCCCCAGGTGGTTTCCATAATATCAATTCTACTTTTCTAATAAAGATACTCCAATAGAAATATGAACTTTTTTTTTTTTTTTTTTTTTTAAAATCACTGGTTGGAAATTCCAAGATTGTGTTGACAGTGATAATGAACATATGGAGACTCTGAAATTCAATCAAAAGATACTCCCATAAGGGATTTTTTTTTAAACCACCCTTTATTTTATAACTTAAATCCGTGTGGGTCAATAAATATATACACTATTTATTAAAGAGGAAAAAATTAATTTTTTTAAATTAAGAGAAAGTTTTAGTCTAGGAAGATGTGGAAAGGGGAATTAAACTTCTCCCTGTTGGCCTTGGCCAACCAAAATAGAATATTTTGTAAACTGATCATTTTCAAACTTACATCTGTTGCCTTTGGTGCTTCTGTAGGATCTGGTCCATGGTGAAATTCCCGATGGAGTTTGCCAGAATGCAAATCATCAATAAATTGTTTCAATAGTCCAGGTTTCCTAAAGTAAAGAGGAGAATGGATACAACAAAATAAAAAAAAAAATTGTTGCTGTTGAGCTTTGTGGCCTATATTCAAAGCAAAGTAAATTCAAACTTTTTTTTTTAAATATTTTCTTTATAAAGCAACCACAAGCCAATCCAGCATATAAAAGATAATCATTTCTTTTTTTAAACTCAAAGATAGAAAAAGGGCTGTTGTGTCTGGGAGTAAGCATAATGTGCAATGAGCCACAAGGGAGATGAGAGGATTTGCAAGTTTCAATTACAGTGATGAATTGCAAAAACAAATGTTAAAATGACCTGATGAAAAATGTGTGACAGCAGAATGATGTAAACTAGAATATAAATTCCAATACCAAAAAAAAAAAAAAAAAATCTTTACATGTCCAAGTTTTATAAGTAACATGAATAGTTCCATTATAGATAAAGTCATGTGCCCTATAATATTTGAGACTCCTGCGCAAAATTATTCAAGTAAATGTTTGCAATTCACGGCTAACATGCCACAAATCAAAGGAAGTCATTTGTTGCCATTCTCACTTCTATTTTCCTAACATATCCTTATATCATCAAATATGGCCAAAGTTTTTATTCACTAGGCCATCTAGGTGTGAAAAAGGCAGATTTCTTATCACAATGTTTTGTATAATTAGCTTTCTTTTTCTCTTGCAACGAAGAGATTTTTCGTTTTTTTTGTTGTTCTCTTTCTAATCAAAGCAGAAAAATAAAGTTCTTAACAGGATTAAATCTTAAGTGTTTTGGCAAAAATTACCTTGTTTTTTTTCAATAGCTGCCATTGTTATGTAAATTACACAAATCTGAAAAATGGTAGAATAAACAAGATTATAAAAACTTACTCTAAGTTTTCCCGAACTGAATGTGGGAAGAGATACATATGTCTGAAACTATCAATAGCCAAAACAGGTAAGTCATTAGTTGTCTTTCCCAAATGATGTAAAGGATGAGTGAATTTCAAGCCATCAGCAGTTAAGAAATTTACATTATCTGGAAAAAAGAAAAAATTGGTTTAGAAATTATATGAACACATCTAAGTGAGAGTTTTAAGATATTTCTAACACATTATTCCTAAAGGGTGATATAAAACAAATCAACTTATATCATCTGTGATAAAAATACAAATATTTTCCTCCTCCGTTTTATATTTTAAGCTAGTCATCGTTCAGGAGGAGATAACTCACTTTTTAACTGTTATTCTTTTGGGGCAAAGGGAATATGTAATTGGTGATATGACAACCAGCGAAAGTTTGCACAATTTTGTGCCTTAGTAGAATCCATGTTTTAAGAAATTCCTTATTCATTTAAATCAAGATACATTCTAACACAATCATGTATGCATTACATTCATTAGATATTTTCTTATAAATATTAATCAATGAAAATAAAACAGTTTTAAAAATGCAAAGACTTTCAATTTTTTTTAATAAGGAAAACCAAAATGTAATAACATCAAAAGCACATTTAGTAGAATTGCTAAAACTTGTCAATATGCCAAATTTTCAAATTTCTACATAAAAAAAAATGTGCTACTTTCACTAATGTTTTTGCAATGTCCAAAGTGATTGATCTGATTTTACAAGGGTAACTTTACTACTCACTTTTTTCCCCTAATAATTGTTTGGATACTTCTGCTGTGAACTTTTCTACAATTTCATGATCATCAGGATTATGAAAGAGGATTAAGAAAGGAAGTCCTTCTTCAGTTAGTTCCTGCAAGAAGGAAATAAAAACTGATCAAAACAAATGATACACATACACAAAAAAAAAAAAAAAAAATCCTTTGTCACTCTATATATATATATATATATATATATATATATATATATATATATATATATATATATATATATATAGCAAAAAAGAATTTTAGTATAATAAAAGATGCAGGGAAGACCTTTATCATCATCTTAAAATTATAGATCCTGATTTTCATAAAACCCCAAAACAACGTCCTCATCCCCTTGCAATATTAAAACCAGGTTCCTCAAAACCTAATAACAAGAGGGCAGATGAAGAGAACAAGTCTCTCCTATTATTAATTTGTTTATAAAAAAAAAAAAAATTTTTTAAAGATTCAACATTTATTTTTAAATTGATAAAGTTTCACAGGAAAATCATCCAACTTGTGAAGAAGCAAATTTAAATTATTTTTAAAAATGTTGATAATAAAAATATATCTCAGAGAAAATAATCACATTTAAGATACATTTACATGAATTTAATTATTCTAATGCAGTTAAATTTTTTTTTTTTTGAAAAAAAAAAAAAGGTGCACACAATAGCATGTTGTATTTTAATGAATAACTATTTTTAATTTATGCATTCATTTAAACTAAAATAAGACAAAAAAATAAATCAAGATATATGCAGATTGTTATTCGAAATCCTTTCATGTAATTAATGACTCCTAACTTTTGGCTATGCTTGCCTACAAAAATATTTCTTCAACATCCAATGACACAAAGAGAAAATGTTTAAACATTTATTTATACTTCTGAAACTACTGTAATACAATGAAAATCAAGCCAATACCCGAAATAAACAATGTAGTCTCAATCTTCATATAGCCAACCATGTTTACTAGGATATTCCAGATATACTGAAATCTCACTACTGATACACAATAGCATTGATTATACAATAATTATATATGTAATTGATTAAATACACTCAGGAGGCATTTTTTTATTCATTTATTATAAACAAAATCCCATGAGAGTTACAAAACTGACTCAATGTGTTTCTACATAGCCTAGCTAATGACTAAACAAAGGTTTTTTTAGTTAAAGTGATGAAGTCTTCACATAATCCTGTTTAATATCTATATTTGTACACATTATATGTACAGGCGTTATAAATACCAAACAATGTTAAGTAAAAACTTTATTTCAATTGAAACCACTTTTTTTTTTAGGTACAGGCTATGTGGAGGAGATACTCTGGATTGAAGTAAGCTTCAATGTTTCAAAAAACATATCAGGTAATGAATGATCCTTTGTTTTGAAGGTGAAAAATTGGTCTTAATTTGTTTTTAATTACACGAGTATATATTGTAGTGAAAATCATTTTTCTGATAATTTCCAACAGAAATTAGCCATTTAGATGACATCAATTGCAAACTTTTGAATAAAACCTTTCTGAAATCTAACAAAAAGCTTAGCTTAATGATCAGATTTCATAAAAGTCAAGCTGTTGCTAGGCTGGTTGTTGTGAATTGCAATAAGCAATGTTGATTAGGATTCAAGATTCACATTTATATAAAGCAAAAATTGATTTTTATCAAAAGACTATTATTGCACATGTCCAATAGGAAAATACAATATGGTTTTAAATTAAAATAAACCTACTTTAAGTGAATAGATTTTTTTTCTTGTTTAATTTAAAAGCCAAAATTGAATAGTATAAATCAATTTAATCAATGTTTTTAATGCAAATAAATTTTTGCTTCCCAAATCATAAAATCGGTTAATATCAATATCATCTAGTGAAAATGTACAATCCAAAAATTTCTTAATTATTCAAATTGGTGTTTGAATTGATAAATAAATCTAAATTATCTTGACAATTTTTTAAAATCTATTTTTTAACTTACTTCAGCATTTTCAAAAGTTATTTCTCGGACTAGCGGCACACATTTATCAAAGATCCATTGATGAAGATGATCATAATTTGTAATAGCACCAGTGAAAACTTTTTCCTGACGTCTTGTCTATAAAAGGAAAAAACAATCAAATTAGGTTTGGTTTTTTTGTTTTCAATACAAATGAATTTTTAAAAGAGATTTTATCAATTAGAAAGTTTAAAAAATAAAATAGTTGTAATAGAATATTTCATGGAATTTGTTATAATGAAGTCTCTAGTGCTATTCATCTTAATTTTTTTTTTTAGATGCAAAGTAGATAAAAACAACTCACATTTGGAGGTCGGAAGGAAATAGTGTCTCCACTTGTCCTCTCTGGCTCGGCTACAGCTCTGGAAAAATAAATGAAGTGATCCTAACAAAGTTTACCTATTTTAACCCTTTTACAGGTGGAGCAACATTTTTGACATCAACAAAACAAAAAAGGAGAGCAACATTTATCTTTTTAGTGACAGTTTAAATGTAAGGTATTTTTCTATTGACTGCTTCTTAATGTAGGAGAACACTACTGTGATGTTATGTTAAGGTTGTTTTGTAAAATATCATAATTAAGAGGGATTGCTTTATTTTCATGCAATTTTGCTATGACATACAATTGCTGATCAAATTATATTTGGTTCATTTTTATAATTGACTTGTTTGAATATAGCCTCCATTTTGCAAATTTTCTGAAAATAATTCACCCACTACGTGCTTAGAACTTCGATCGACAAAATCAGAGAAAATGGCTTCAAGCTGACGAAGAAAAGAAGCAGAAGGTACACCGCAAAAACAATTACCGACGCCGACTACGCTGATGACATAGCGTTACTGGCGAATACGCTTAACCAAGCCGAGACACTACTGAATAGTTTGGAACGAGCCGCCACAGGCATTGGCCTCCATGTCGATGCACACAAAACTGAATATATGTGTTACAACCAAACAGGCAACATTACCACAATAGATGGAACCTCTCTGAAACTAGTAGACAAATTCACCTACCAAAGAAGTAGCGTCTCAACAACCGAAAAAGACATCGACACGTGACTAACAAAAGCATGGATAGCTATCGATAGGCTCTCGATCATATGGAAATCAGACCTGACCGATAAAATGAAACACAGTTTCTTCCAGGCAGCGGTCATATCGATACTGCTATATGGATGCACTACTTGGACGCTAACTAAACGGCTGAAGAAGAAACTAGACGGCAATTACACAAGAATGTTGAGAGCAATATTGAACAAGTCCTGGCGACAACACCCCACAAGACACTAACTATATGGCCACTTGCTTCCCATCACGAAAACTATAAAAGTTAGACGAACCAGATACACAGGACACTGCTCGAGAAGCAAGGACGAACTCAGTGATGTACTCCTATGGACCCCCGCATATGGCCAAGCAAAAGCAGGACGATCAGCGAACATACATACAGCAGCTATGTGAGGATACTGGATGTAGCCCTGAAGACCTGCCAAAAGCGATGAATGATAGGGAGAAGTGGCGAGAGAGGGTCAGGGATATCTGTGCTGGTGGCACGACATGATAATGATGACAAGGATTAAAAAAATTATCTGACTGCAAAAGGATTAAAGCTAAAATTTTTTAAAAATGAAAAGTAGAAAGAAAAAAAATTACAAGATTTGTCTAATACAAACTTTTGACAGGTATAAAATCTATCTCCCTTCAATGTATTTCAGACCTATACGAGTATAATTATTTGGTTTTCCAAATGAACAAATTTTACAAAGTTTACAAAAGGTATGTATTTCATAGTACAATATATTTATTACACATACACACATAGGTAAATCAATGATTAGCTAACAATCATTCTTTGTAAAACAGTAGATAAAATTCCTATCAAGTACCCGTAAATGATGGAAGATTTTAAGCTTATTTTACCTAACAATTACCCTCAACAAGTTTAACAGCAGTCCATTTTGATATAAGAAGGTTGAACAGTTAAAAATGTATGAACTATGATCTGCAGACAAATTGCCACATTGATATTCATTATCTGTTTATGGTAATATTCTAACAACAATATTGCTATTACAACTAGCATACATTTGAATAATGATATTAATCAGTTATTGGATTGGTTTGGTTTTATGGCATATCAATCACTAAATTATTTAAAGCCAAATCCTGTTTATACATATACATTAAATATATATGATTTGTAAACATTTTCTTCATAACATCTTTAAATGAACCCGAGCTCATTTTTTGGCTAACAGTTAAATGGTTTCAAGTATTGCAATCTAATATGAATAATTCAATTAACTATTAATCATTTGCTTGCACACAGTTAAATGATTTCAGGTATTGCTATGTAACAGTAACAATTTAACATCAGTCATTTGTTTGCACACATCTAAATAGATATACATGATATGTAAGAGATTAGTTTGTCAGTAATAGCATTTTTAAATGAGTTAGATTTAATCTCTTTGCACATTAGTATTGATGTTGTTTCTACACAGTTAAATGGTCTTAATTGTTGCTATCTAACATTCAACATTACTCATTCATTTGCACATAGTGTGATGAGGAAATATGACACCCTCATACATTCACAGGTTATGGGGAAAGGAGGTGCGACACACTGGCCATCAGCCGAGTATAGTAGTAATCAAGAATTGGCAGAGGAAAGAAAGGCTGTCTCTCTTCAACCCTCCCATATAAGCACTAAGTGACATGGTCATGAAAGAATCCCACTATTAGCCATGTATGCGTCAGCGGAGAGAGAAGCAAACCAGCAACTGTGATTGGTACTAACAAATTGCAGTTTCTTCGTTGGAGAGTGAAGACACATAATTTGGGATACAGAAGAAACCCAAATTCCAAAATAATGCCGCGCAAGGAACATTGAGAGAAAAGAAAAAGCTTCTTTGAATGAATTCGCACTCTGAGGTATGGTGAGCCTCATTAAATGAATACCCAAAGAAAAGACTTGTCCATGAGGAAAGAGACAATAGTTAATCTTGGTCTTATGCGAAATAAGACGTGAATCTTTCTATCAATGTGTTCTGACAGCCCAGTAAAGAAAGTATAAAAAGGAGGAAAGAAAAGATTCTACAAAATCCCAACTAAGTGAACATACAATTAAAGTATATTCAAATTTATCTTGCGGTATTCATGCTGACATGAATAAAAGACAAATTATGGGAGGAAAGAATAGCCCTGATAAGATAGAGGAGAGAAGAAGAGGTAAAATTTCCCAAATGATCAACTTATGATTTGGAATTCGGGCTCTGCCATTAAATCCCAAGGTCTGAAGGAAAGCGGACAATATCTACCGCTAACGAACTGTATTTTCACCTTCCATCATTTAGAAGAATGACTTTCTCACTCCTGGCTTTTACCTGAATTGATTTTGTTTCTTTCTTTTATTCAATAAAAGAATATTGTTATTAATCTTGTTAACCCAAACACGGCAGTTCAGAGTCCTTTCTGTTGTGGAAGTATTGTATTTGTTGAAGGCCTTGTACTTGAGGGGGGAAGCTAGCCAGTTAGCTCTGTTGAATTTTAATAATTCACCTAGAACCCACATAGTGGCTTTAAAATGTGGTTCAGGTAGGGAGTTGGTGATATCTGTAATATTAAATAGCATCAGCAAACCACAGCCAACATGTGTGCCCTGCTTTAACTGGTAGACTTGGCGGGAATGAACAGCACCCTGCAAGCCCACGGGGCACATGGCGGCGTAACGATATGTAAATGGTTTCAAGTACTGTTATGTATCATTAACAATTCAATAAACATCAGTCATTTGTTTACACACAGTTAAATGATAAAACAGTTCTATTTCTAATGATTCAATTTAGCATGATTCATTTGTTTGCATGCAGTTTCAATGTCAAATAGTTCTATTTGACCCATAGATAGGACCCTATCAGGTGCTTACACTCCAGGCCAGAGTGGACCGGTGATATAGTAGCAATAAAGGAGTACTCTGCATTCCCTAAAGTTCCAGCATTACTGAAGCCTCATCATCAGATAATTTAGTGTCATATCCAGGGCACTTGTGGGGGGGGTCTTACCCCTCTGCAGAGATGCAGTCGGTATATTCTACAGCCCCAGCCAACTGGGGCTACCAGTTACTGGAAAAGGATGAAGTTTCAATTAGTGCATTTGTTGTTCTTCCAGCTATAAAAAAATTGTAAAACAACTGATAGACTCTAGAAACAAAAGAATGTGAGTTCAAGTCTAGCTAGGAATTTATTCTTTATTTCTGATCTGCACTATTTTATGATGATCATAGATTGATGGGATAGACAGGAAACTACATACAGTATTGGACAAAACAAAAAAACTGAACCACTTTTTTTATTATTATTATTATTGCTATGCATTTTAAATGAAACTTCAATGGTTGAAACACACAGGAAGTGTTTATTTTCCTTTATTATTATTATTATCAAACTTCTCTTAGATGTAGCAAAAAGCCAATTTTCTAAAAATTCTCAGAAGGGAAAAAAAAATTTCTTAGAAGTTTCTTTTCCTTGATTTGATATCCTAATTTGGCAAGTAAACAGTTGTCTAAGTTTGAAAACGGTTAATTGTGGCATACAATGATTGCAAACTGTCAAATGAAATAGAGGTATTTAACATATTGAATGACTGTTGGCAAATATTATCAAGCCACTCACTTGCTGAAAGCATGACTAGATGCATTAATTGATATTAATGGATACCCTACCAAATATTATGTGGTTACAAATAGTCTTAACCTCTCAAACTACATCGTAATAAATTTTTTTTAGGTCAACAGCCTTTTTTTCTTTTTTTGATCCAATACTATACAAGTGTAGCAAAATTGGTGTATTGGTCAGAATTTTCCATAACAGAACCAGCGCAATAAGAAACTAAAATGATAGGAAAGCAGAAGGGTTAATTCCTTGTTGCTGTTATTTATCATAGATTTGAGAAATGAAGACTAATTTTTTTTTTGTGCAAACAGAATAAAGTAACCAAAATATTGCTTGGTTTGTAACATTACTGCAAAATAAAATTTTGCTGATTGGTCTTACAAGTCAACACTTGTTGAATCATTTAATACCAAGGACGATTTAATTTTTTTAGAAAGCTATTAAAATGTTTCAAGTAATCAATAATAATCTTTTGCAAACAATTTTAGCTTCAAATAATAATTAATACAAGTAATATATAGTTTCAAGTCATCCTCTCTAATATTAATAATTCATAAAGTTGGGTAACTACTTATTTTTGATAATCATTTGCTAGCACACAGTTATGTTTTCAATTATTTCTATCTAATACCAATAACTTTCAAACAGATTTATTTTTAACCCCACATGGAAGCCCAATAGGTATTACCAATCCAGGTCAGAGTAAACAATAGGATAACTTGCACTCCCTAAAATTGCAGAACTTTAACTTCACCACCAGATGCAGTTTAGTGTCACACACAGAATTTTGAATGTTTTTATTGTATCCCTAACAGAACAACAGTGTTAAATATGCTTATTGGACTAAATAACTCACAGCAACAAGTAAATTTCAGATTTTTCTATACACAAGACTTCTCTATTGAACTGAATTAATATTTGGCAAAAACTTGGAGAGTTAAATCAGAATATGATTTTTTTTAAGAGATCAGAAAACTAATAGATTGAAAACACTTACCCAAAAACAGCATAAAATGGGCAATCATCTCTAAGTTGACTGGCCACTCGCATGTATGTTTTGTAGCTGTCCGATTCCTTGGTAGCAAAATAACCAATTATATTCCGCTTTTTAGTCTGAAAGAGGACCAACCAAAAATAAAATTTGATAAATAAAGAAGAGAAATTGATACCAAGAAAAGATTAAGCTCTTAATGGTAGTTATTATAATTGTCCTAATTTTCTTTGTGGATAAGAAAAAAAAAAAAAAAATTTTTTTTTAAATTAAAGCTTTCTGTAGAAACATTTTTAAAAGAAAAATTATCTCCCCTTAAATTTTTACTTGAAGGAGGTAGGGTTTTGAATTGTAAGCTACTATCAAAATTGAATTCCCCTTAATATAATATATATTTTTTAATCTTAGCTTGGGAACTGTTCAAACTTGTTAGAAAGTAGAAAAGGATGGAGCTACCAGGACAAGTGATCAACAAATGATGACCTAAAACAAAACTAAGTCTTTTTCTGAACTGATTAGTTCAAATCAAATCAATTTTATTCATGATGCAAGGAAAATTAACTTCACAATCATACCAAAGCATGTATGTCAAGATGGTGAGAATTAATAAGTTAATTATCTCCACTTCATGAGAGATTCATTTCCTGCAGAGTAACCTGCATGCTAAACCAATCTTATGTCACATTTAGGCCTTATCAGGGGCCAAATAATAACCCATACTTCAATTCATAACACTAGGTGGTGGGAGAAAGATAATCATAATTTTCACTAAGATAGTTTTTAATAGGATTTTCAAAATAATTATTTTTATTTTATCTTCACCCATCAACAAAAACATAAGATCTAAAACAAATTTTACTTTTTTAACAGACATTTTAAAAAGCATACGCATAAGACATTTCACAAATAACTTCAAACAAAATTTAAAGAAAATCAGTTTTAAGAGGTGGAAGAAGACAGTTATGAAATGTTAGAATAAATTCTTTTAAACTTACATCAAGTTCATCTAAATCGTCCAGACTCTTAACTTCTTGGATAGGATCCCGAAGCTGGTCTCTAATATATTCAGATAAAGCCTCCACAGACCTCTGACCACGGTATTCTTTTTTAACCACTTGACCATTTCGAAACAGCTTTAATGTGGGATATTTACTTATGTGATAAGATGAAGATACAGTTGCTGAAAATATACAGGATTAATTCTTTTTTTTAATTTTTAAAAAATTTAAAATTTAGCAAAAACGAAAAGATTAAAATTTAAGATTATTAGCTTTAATACAAGAGAAAATTCAAAGAAATGGCTGAGAAATAAAAATAAATAAAAAAAAAAATTAGTTAATCTTAACACTCCTACACTATGTCCAGCACATCATATCATTTATTAGTCAGTGTATCCCACTTTTACTGAATAATTACATGAAATATTGATAAACAAAAATGGTGAAATAATTCATGAAGTACTTTAAGAAGAAACATTATATATTACATGTTATATTTTAGTAAGGCTGGATTCATTTTGGTATTTTGATGAAGGATTTATTTTTGAAGGTTTTGAAAGGATTCAAACACAAACAAAAATAAAATCCTTCGCATGATTAAGAGAAGGAAGAGTTCATATAGAAAAGTATTTTTTCTTCATCATTTAATTTTTACTTACTTTTAATTCTTTCACTGCCAAGTTAGATTGAAATTGCTTATATATATATATATATATATATATAGGCAGCATTTCTTCGTTAATGCAAATTTCATTGAACATAATAGACATTTTATGCCTATTCTCTTTTGGATCCGTTCGAATTCCCGTATTACTTTTATCGTATTCGGGGGGAACTGATTAAGGTATTGTCCATAGTTGTATGTATCCCTAGTACTTTCTGCCCGACTTTGGGCCATCATCAGGGGAGAATCTGTTACAAAAGTGATGTAACTTTTGTTTTAGCAAATTACTACTGTGTAAGGACGTCTTTGCGGTTGGAGACTTACAATGCACCTTTCTGACAAGTTCAATAGCTCAGCATTTAAAAAAACATTCATGCCCAACAACACAACTACGAAAAATTCTCACCGACAACACAACAATACTCGAACATCAAAATAATAAACAAAAACTTCAGATTCTCGAAGCACTATATATTAGAAACCTGCAACCAGCACTTAATAGAATTAATTTTCAAACCAGTGCTAACGTACTTAAATGTCTTTAGCTACTGGCACTATTTACAGAATTACATTTAAAAGCAAGCGCCATAATCTCCAACAGCAAAGACGTCCTTACACAGTAGTAATTTGCTAAAACAAAAGTTACTTTTGTAACAAATTCTCCCCTGATGATGGCCCAAAGTCGGGCAGAAAGTACTAGGGATACATACAACTATGGACAATACCTTAATCAGTTCCCCCCGAATATGATAAAAGTAATACGGGAATTCGAACAGATCCAAAAGAGAATATGTAGGCATAAAATGTCTATTATGTTCGATGAAATTTGCATATATATATATATATATATATATTTCTCACTGGTTCATTGGCCTAGTGCTTAGAGTGTTTGCCAAAGGTCCAGGATCCCAGGTCAAGTCATACCAGAGACTCAAAAAATGGTACTTGATGCCTCTGGCTTAACACTCAGCATTATAAGGTATGGATCAAGGGTAAAATGAAGCAATCCAGGGAAAGAATTAGCAGCCTTCCCTACACCTCGATGTAGTTGCTATTGAAAAGATAGCCTTTGGTTCCCCCTTGACTACTGCCAACAACTTTATTTCAAAAGTAGGTCCACAAAGAGATTTTCATTTTTTTTAGAATATTTTATATATATATATATATATATATATATATATATATATATATATATATATTAGTGTTGCAAGCCTTTTACAGATAAGCTCTATCTTTAGCCCTTTCACTATCAAATTGTTTGTTTTTTTTTGGGTTTTTTTCAAGTTTTGGATATGCAAAATTATGCTTTGACTATGTTTTAAGGGTTAAAAAGTTAAATGAAATTCCACTGGGATACCAATATCAGTTTGAGTGAAAGGGTTAAAAAATGAAAGCAAATACTAGTAAAATTAATAGTTTACAATGCTTTTTGATCTCAGAAAAAAAAAAAAAATACTTACTCTCAGCATCACAGTCAACTTTTCCAAATGCAATTTTGCCTGGATGCTAGAAAGGAAAACTAAGGAAGATATTTATTCAAAATAAAAACATTCAAACACTTTTCAAAACAACAAAATGTTCATGAAATCTTGTAACAATATTCATATTTCAAGTAGCTAGTGTTTATGTTTTACATTGAGATTTTAATGTAAATTTGACTTTAAATCATTCTTGTTTAAAATCTGATAGGAAGTTAGAATAAAGAAAGAACTAATGTTCAATTCAAAGAACACAAACATTTATCAAATAAAAACAGCAAATTTTTAATGTTAATTCTTTAAATGTTAAGAATTTATACTTGATTTGGTTTCTTGGTTTAATGGCATATCAATATTTGTGCCTTATGAACTTGTATATTAACTTAATGGGAATAACTTTCAATTGCATCAGCATGAATGAAAAAAAACTTCAATTTTTTTTTCATTTGAAATTAGACAGCCTTTGTTGCAGATCCCTACAATTTAGAATATACTTTCTCTATAGAAATCACACCTAGTTTTGTCCTGTTCACTTAAACTTTACAATAACTGCAATTTGATGAATCATTTTCAATAGATTCTAAAAAATTTTCTAAACAATCTAATGAATTTGTAACCCTTGATATAACCTCCAACTCTTTGGAGGTTTCTGTAGGCTGTGTATGTAACTAGCTCAAAAATGTTCCAACAAACATCTGGCTTTAAATTTCTTGTGCCATAATTGGATTGTCTTGTCAGTGGTAACTGCCAGAAATAAGTTCTAAAATGAACTAAGAATTCATCTTGCTTAATTCATACACACAAAAACATCTTAGACGAATGAAAATGCAACACCTAGTCTCATCAAAAGTTTTAAATTCCAAGTGTTTCTCATCAAAAGAAGCATGCAGGTCAATCTTTTTTCCTTTATTTGTAAATCATTTTTTAAACTATGTTTTGTAGATACCCTCAACCGTTTCCAAGTTGAAATTTCTTTTCATAAACAAATTTTGATAATTTTACAGGCTAAATAATATAATTAAACTACAACTTAAGTTAGCATTGATGGATAACAACATGCATTTCTAAAAGTTAAAGTTCTGTTTTATATATATATAAAACAGTGCCTTTAAACTTGTTTGACATATAATTTAGAATCTTTTGCAAACAAGTCTTAATATAAGCTATTTCATGAAAATTAACTCTTAAAACCAGATAAATGACTATATGGCATTTTATTGATTATTAGAGCAAAAGAATAAATACTTGTATTTTGCTTTAAAAAAATAAAAGGCAGGTAGCATAAATATTGGTTTCATTTCTTTATATAATGGCATATCAACCTTCATGGTTTATTCACTACTAAAACCATCTTTGTAGAAGAACCGCAGTGATACTATTTAACTCACAGCTGGGAGAGGGATACAGAGGTTCATTCCTTTCCCAAGGATATTAATCCAGAAGTGAACATAATAGCATGACTGGAGATCAGACTCATTTGGAGACTGCAGTCCAGCAGTTTAACCATTATGCCATAGAGACTCCACCTGCTTAATATTATTTCCATGTACTTTTTCACATGCACTTATTTTCAATGTTAAGTAAACAAAGAAATGATTTTTGGTTATCAAATTAGTCACATTAAATTTATCATTTTAAGTAAGATTGACCTTCACTACCCATTACTCCTTAAAAGAATTTTTTAAAATATTTCCACAGAATTAGGAAGAGTTATGAACATTTTTAGTTGAGGTTAAAAGGTAACTTAAAGTCAAAACTTTTTTTAATGTGGGTGCCACAAAGGAATGAGAAAAACTTTGGTAAAAGCACTTATCTTCTCTACAATCATTGATTTATCTTGAGAGTTATAATATATCTAGTTTATCAAAGTCACATGAGGGAAGGAGGGGGCCTGTAGATTTTGATGTCCATATCTACTTTAAAGAGAAAATAACTTATTTGAAAAGAATATTTCTGAGTGAAATCTAATGATTCCTTATCTCTTGGCTGGACACATTTTAGTAACGATGTTAAGTGAACACTTGACATTCCTTAATAAAACGGATGAAATGACTTTTAAGACCAACAGACTTGAGATTTTAGCAAAGCATATTGTAAATCTCTATAGTAAATTAACTTTCTATTCTTAGAAGTTTTGTACAATAAATCATCTAACAATATTTACAGAAATTGACTATTGTAAAAGCAATGCTAGTCTCAAACCAGAAACAGTCTAGATAAATTAACAATTGTTAATACATAAATCCAATGAAATTAGATGTAAAATAATGGGGGGGTTCTTTATTCAAAATCACAAACATAAAATTCATACAAGTTACAATTATTTTAAAATAGAAACAGGTTGCTGTAAATGCATTTTTTGAAGCTAAACAATTTTCCCATGATGCTTCAAAAATATCTTGAATATTAAGTGGTAAGACAAGATTGAGAGTTATTTCAAAAAAACTTGAACACTATCCGCTCAGTTTATGTGAAACCAAACCAAATAAGCGAGACAATGTGCTTTATGACATTGTCAGAATTTAAAAAGGGAGGTGCTCATGGTGTAATGGTTATAGTTGTAGAAAATAGACTCGGCTTTTTGCATTTCACATAGCACTAACACCTCTGGGAAAGGTATGAATCCAACTATTCTCCCTTAGCTATGAGTAAATAGTAAAGAGGACAGAGCTCTTTAACTTTAGTATGGCAACCAGTCTTAATTCAGTTTTCCTTCTCTTAATCTAGACATGAAGAGACTTGGACTCTACCAGGCTATTCCTGCCTAAGATCCTACACAAGTAACACCAACAAAAACAAACCAGGTCATGGAATAAGCACAATCTTCAAGAATTCAAAGAACACACACACCATTTTTCTTGACACTGCCCATAATTTCCAAGAGAATACAAAGCAATCATTTTAATAGAGAAGCAATTAAATCTAAAAAGAAATGATTTCAAAGTTGACACTTTCTCAAGATCTATGGTTACAGCAGAATGTATATAAAAACCTACCAACCTATTCCTAAGGAACTAATACCTCTCAAATAGACATGATGAGTACAGGGAAATAAACCAAAATGAGGAGGAAGATAGAAATCTGCAAATAGGTCTTAACTATTGGGTTAAGTCAAATTATTTCAGTTTTTGAAAAAGCAAATTGTAACAACACTAAACACAACTGAAAACTACCTGATTAAAGAATATCTTTATCAGTCATTTTTTATTTCAGTAGTGAAAGAGTGCACATCTTAATTTAATCTATGATGTCACACTCTGAAAATTGAGGTAGTGAAAGTGCATACTCATCGTTCAATGTTGTGGTGGTTTAAGAATAACAAAAACGCTACAGAAGCAGCTAAAAAAATTTCTAGTGTTTAATGGTCAAGGTCTTATTATAGACCACCAAGTCTGAAACTAGTTTTCAAAGTTTCATCCGGGCAATCATTGAGAGATGAACCCAAACTAGGACATTCATTACACCTTGACCAAGATGCTTTAAGAGAATTAGTGGACTGCAATCTGCACAAAAGTACTCAAGAATTAGCATCTGACCTAAACACATCCCTATCCACTCCTGCTGCCACTTGAAAAAATGAGCAAGCTGGATGTTTTGGTTCTTCATACTCTTAGTTAGAATAAGGAAGATAATGACAATTATTATTTCAAGGCAGAGAAATGACCCATTTCTCAAGAACATCATTACAGGTGATGAAAAGTGGGTCTTTTAGGACAATGTTTAATGCAAAAGGCTCTGGATTGACAAAGATGAATCTCTACAGCCTACACTAAAAGTGGAGCTTCATTGAAGAAAAGCTATGCTGTGTGTCATCACTGTGGTATTAATGATTTTAAGTTTTTAAACTGCTAACAGACTCCATACAGACTTATACTCTCAACAGCTGCAACATGTAGAGCAAAATTTAAGAAAAAAACCCAACACTCATTAAGAGGAATGTATTTCCCCATCATAGTAACACAAGGCCACATGCAGCAAGAATCACTCTTGGAAAAATATTGGATTTAGCCAAGTCTGTTCTACCCCATCAACCATATTCACCAGACGTTGCACCAAATGATTTCCATCTTTTTTATTTTCAACAAAATGTTCTGAATGACAAAAAATATTAAGATCAGGTGAAAACATTTATGGAAGACTTTGCAAGTTCAAAAACCAACTGAATTTTAAATGAGAGGAATCAATAAGCTACTTGATAAATGGTAAGAGGTGATTCAAAATAATGGTAAATATACGATTGAGTGAAAATAATTCATTGTTAGATAAGTTATGAACAAATTATAATTTACTTAAAAAAAATAAAAAAAATTATTACTTTTAACTCATTCCAATATAATACAATTGACACAGCAGTCAAAATAGTCTTGACTAAAAGATTATTTTATTCTTTTAACCCTTTGAGTCTGTAATACTTATGGTATTTTTACTTTCTCCCCACACTGGTTTAAAAGTACAGAGATAACACTAATAGTAGAGGGTAAATTTGAGCTCCAGAGCTTAAAGCGTTAAAGTAGTTTAGTTCAAATTGAACTTGAATTTACTTTTAGATTATTTGATAAAAATAAAGGAGGTCGACATAAAAGAAAAAAAATACTAAGCCAGAAGCAATTATCTGGAAAATCCCAGATTGGTTGGAAAAATCACCAAACATTGTCATCTGTCATTAAAATACGTACTGGAAATTCTTCCTGTATTTTTTTGGAAGACTCATCAAAAACAGGTGCTAAAATCTGACTGAACCTACACCTGGAATAAAAGGAAAAAAAAAAAAGATATTAGAATAATCAAATCAACTTCAAATCTGAAATAGGAGGGTGGGCTGATAAGTTCATATGATGTTATATCTGCTGTTGATGACTTTTGACTAATGGAATCACAAGCACTTCAATACCAATAAAAGAAGTGTGTGGATTGCAAAGGGGGCCCATGTTGAAAAATAAACCTCATTCCCATGAGAGTATCTTGCTCAAACTATAAACTCTTCAGCCAAGCCTCATACATGATCAATAATAAAAAAAAAAGTAAAATGAAGACTGATCATCCATTTGAATGAAAATCAAACTATTCCTGTAGATTTAAAAAGGAAAGGCAAACATTATATAAAATCAAAAACTTTAGTAGATGGAAATATTTTTTACTGAATTTCTTAGTTGAAGAATCATTATATACGGATGTACTTAGATTAGTATATTCTTATCTTGTTTATAGTTAAGATTTCAGAATGTGTATTGTGCCAGGAAGGGCTATTTAAAACCCTCTGAAGTATAGCACCCACCACCACTGCAGTCAGCTTTTTAATATACTTTGTTTTTGAATAAAAATGCATTGATTATTCAAACTAAGTGAAAATATTGCAAAGTAAACAGCAAAAATTTAATCATTTTCAAAAGAAAAAAATTTAACAGAATAAACAGGATTTTTACACAACTATTTAGCAATACCAATTCCACCACTGAAAATATTTGTCACTAATCTTTGTAGTAAAGAGAATTTCATGTAGAAATTTAGAAAATATAAAGAATTGAATTATAAGATTAAAAGAAAGTTATACTTACCAGTCAGCATAAAAATTAACAAATACAAGTTCATGCCTTGCTGGAAAAAAAAAAATTAAAAGAAAAATTAGAGAACAAGAAAGATTGCATAGACATGATTTTGCACATCTGAGAGTTTTCAGAGATGTTAAATCTTCTAAATACCTGAGGCTTTAACTATAAAATGAAAATAAAAAGTAACTCACAATAAGATTTTTGAACAAGGACAAAGAGTTCTAAATGTATTTAATAATTAGAATTCCACTCTTTCTTATAACTATTGTATGTCGTTTGACACCTCACAAACCAACACCATTCACATTTTTTCTTTTTTTTACTGTTGGAATTGTATATCCAGATGTTTTTTGACTAGGATTGGGGGGGGTAAAACGAGGTTTCTTGAGATCTAATCTCACTGATTGTAGAAGTGGCAGGTAAGGCATCTCAACATGGTAGAAGTGGTTTGTAAACTATTCAAATGGTTGTTTAAGATGGAAGAGACATTTTCCTAAGGGACAACATTCATTAGGCTAATAGGTGTTATTTTTTATCGAAGCAGGCTGTTGCTGATTACAGATTTTTAATTTTTTGTAGTAAATAATTAGTTTTATACCCTTTTCAGAGCCAACTGAAGAAGCAAATAAAAAAACTATTAAAAAGCCCAATTAATCTCCACCTTACATACAATATTATTTTACAAAAAACCATAATATTAAATATTAACAATGGTTCCCATAATTGTCATTAACAACCAAATTTTTTTTAATTTAAAAAAAAGAAAAAGGAAAAAAAAATATAAATAAATCAACAGCAACAACCACAATAATAAAACCATTAATCTATCTTATTCTAATCAGAAGCACATTGACAACAAACATAATAAACATGCATTAAAATGTATTACATGTCAATAAAACATACCAGTTCACACAGCATCTAAATGGCTTAAGACAACAAAAATTAACCTTGTTTAATTTTTATATATAATAAAAATTGTACCATATACATTTCATTGGTATAAAATGATTAGACAGGAATGGCTATTGGTTCAGCTAGTGTAAAGTAACATTTTTAAGGTTACATCTTGTGTTAATAATATATCTAATGATCATTACAAATATTTTTAATGTCTTCAAAATTATAGAAGGGATAAAAAATTAAAAATCTGAAGGTTTTAGTTCTCTAAATATATCTTAGCAAGCTCTAAACCTAGGAGTAGCTTCCCTTGAAAAGAACTAGCGACATTTTGCCAAGAGTTTAAAATCATTTCTTTTTAAAACAAATCAAACTTGATCAGTCCTGGTTTTTCAGAATATCAACTCAAACCAACTAATTTTTATATGCTCACTGTTAAAAGCTCACAACCAATAAAAACTATTTAAATAAACAACCAACTGTAACAAACTACTTTAGTTATTTTTATTTACATGCTGAAATTTTGCAAACTTTTTTTTGTATTTCCTGCTTTAACAAACAAACAAAAAAAAAAAATAAATAAATAAATAAATAAATAAATTGTAATCAGTCACAATATATAAGTAAACATATACAATCATTACACAAACTGGTACCTAGAGACAACATATGTTAGGGCTATAATATTATACTACAAATAAATCAAAGCACATTAAAGGACATCAAATGTAATAGTTACTATAATTTATCAATTACACAAATGTTTCATCCTCATAGAAATCTACACAAATACAACCAGTACTTCATTTAACCAGTAAACACACACACACACACACACGTGTGTGTATATAAAATCAAATTTTTGTAATTGTGCCCAGTATCCAGGATAGAGTTACTAAGTAGTCAAATATTGAGCCATAATTAAAAACTAAAAACCTATAAGAATCCGTCTGTCAGTCAGGGTTTAGAATAGGCTGTGATTACAATGGTTTTTAGTTTTTAATACTTGTAGTACAATATTTGACACATATGAATATCTTTGTAAAAAAAAAAAAAAAAAAAAAAAAAAAAATCAATAAAACCCAGACATGAGAGAGGATCATTGAAAAAAATTCTTATAGAACCTTTAGATATTTTAAATCTTAAAAATCTAGATACATAATTTGATAATACAGGCATATCTGTACAAAAGAGTTAACTTTTAAATTTCTATGAGCAATGGTCAATCTGTCATTTAATTTTTCTTATAACATTTCAAATGACATTTGTACAATCATCCACCACTAGATGAAAGTCAACAGTTTCTAATCAATATACATAATCAATAACAAACTAAAGGCAACAGATTCATTTTTTATCATCCATTTTGTTGTTTTAAGTGGATTCTACAAATGCTCCCTCCACAACCTAAAACCCATCCACTTTTTTTTTTTAACACAAGCTTCAGTGGTAAGTATGTCAAATGCCCATTCATCAAAAACACCAAAGTCATTGTCCATTCATTTTTAGTTTCTATTTTTAGTTGTCTAACATGATTGAAACAGTTTAAGGGGGAAAAAAATCTATTTCCATAGTAAAGAATACAAGAATTTTTTTTGCTAACTGCTGATCAATAAAAAGAAAAAAAAAAAAAAGAGAAAATGTTTTCCCTACATTTTGAGCACTTAAGATATTCTAGAAGCTTATTAATATTGCCCTTTCTTAGCTTGGAGGTTAGAAGCCGAGCTAGTAATGAATTAAGAAAAATCTGTACCGGGTTTTTATAAGGCGCTTTTGGTTATAAGCAAGAGAGTACACACAGACATGAGGAGAATAATACTGCAATAAATTAAAATTGTGTAAACTGTCTCATTCTAACTTGGAGGTTTCACTAAATGATGGCTGAAAGCTTTTTTTTTTTTTAATCAAATACATGCAATGCTCATATCAGCTTCTAATGGCAGCTGCTAGAATATTAATATACTTAAAGTCAATATGGTACCAGCTTTCATAAACATTTTTATAAAAAGAAAATAAATTTCATTTCTCCAAGAAGATTCCTCACTTCCTTGAATTATTAATATTAGTAATATGAGGATTTTTATTATTACAACCTACAGCATGAGTATGGTATGGCATTTGGAGAACTGCTATAAAAATGGCTGAATTTGAGTTGATTTCTTTGTTGGTTATTTAATCCCAAAGCCATCTTCATAAAAGAACAGTAGGGGTACTATTTAACCCATAATTGGGGGGGGGGTAAAGGAGTTCCCAAGGGTATTATTCTGGAAGTTAACATAGCAGCACAACTGGAGTTCAAACTTACTCACTATGATGTTGCAGTTGAGCACATTATCCATTACATGGAGACTCCCTCTAAAAAAAAAAATGGCTGAAGTAAGATCTTCATTAAAACTAATTTTTATCCTCTCAACCTAAAATGAAATTCTCATATATACATTTTTTAGTTAGTTTTACTTACTCTACACCAGGGATGCTTGATACATTTTTTTTGGTTAGTTTTGCTTAGGGGTGCCTAATATATTTTTGGTTAGTTTTACTTACTTTACACCAGGGATATCAGATAATTGGGGGGGTTGCTTATTCTACATTAGGTCTGGTTTGGTTAGTCATTTATTTAATGCCAAAACAAGTTGATACATATATTAGATATATGATTTGTAAACATAAGTCAACAAAATTAAATAATTCCAAGTATTGCTATGTATCACTAATAATTCAATTAAACATGTCATTTGTTTGCACACAGTTAAATGATCAAAAAGTTCTATTTATAACAATTCAATTTAGCATAAGTCATTAGTTGGCTCTCAGTTTAAATGTCAAACAGTTCTATTTGACCCATAAACAGGAGGCCCCTCTCAGATGCTACCACTTAAAACCAGAGTAAACCTGGGAGCAATGGCAATGAAGGAGTACTGTGCATTTCCAAAAGCTCCAACATTATTGAAGCCTCATAGCACCAGATTGTTTAGTGTCATATCTAGGAAACTCATTGGGGGAGATCCTTACCCCTCGGCAGGGATGCAGTCAGTGTCTTCTACACCAGGAGTGCCCAATACATTTTCTGGTTAGTTTTGCTTACTCTATACCAGGGGTGTCTAATACATTAATCACAATCAACCAGTAGATTGCAAAATTAGCATAGTTAGATTGCACACCATTCAAAAAACTTTAACCTATCATCTATCCCGTGTTTATGCAAGTTAATCTTTATATAAAAAAAAGGCCAAGTCCAAATACTGTTCCATCATGACTGAATTATTTGAAAGCCTGCTTGAGGAGAGCTACCAGCAGTTACTGTTTGGACTATGTAACTCTGGCTGGGCCCCATTCATTGCATGTCATCAGACGAAGGTAGTGACCATAAACATATTCAATTACATAGTGCCTTAGGATTTAAAACAGTGATGCAAGGTATGCTCACATATATTGTGTGTGAGTATATATATATATATATATATATATATATATATATATATATATATATATACACACACACACACACACGATATTTAACATTCTTTAATAAAGGTAGATCATTTTGACTTGTTTTAAAAGTAACATGCAAGCTGAAAGTGTGGCCACCCTTGGCACTCGATATTTGTCACAACAGTATTCAACACGTTCAAACATCTAATTTATTCAACCTCTTTTAGTATCTTCCCTTTTTACTTTCTCTTCACGTCAACCTTAGAGAAAAAAAAATCTTTGCACAGAACATATAATACAATATTTATATACAGATCAAATTCTATTAAGCAAGTCATTTGATAGTTCACAAAAATGGCCACTTAAATTCTTTACACTAACAAACTTTTCAATTTGATCAGGTAATTTGTTACAAAAGTATATTACTCAGTTAACAAAAACACACAAATGATTAATAGACAGTTTTTGAAATCAGCTTTGAAAGTAAATTTCTAGTTCGGTGAAAAATATTAAATAAATTTTTTTTTTTTTTAAAAGCCTACCATAATCAGAAATTCCATTATTTTGATGGTTTTAATTAAATCACCTCTCTTCTTCATTTAACAAAATAGTTAATCCTAATTCTTCCAATCTCTACTTGTAACTAATCTTTTTATTAGTTTTGTCCCTCTTCTTTGCATGCCCTCTAATTTCCATGTCTAGACACTAGAGCCCAGATCTTAGTACAATATTATATTAGGTCTTATTAGGGTTCTATATACCTTTAAAACATTTGACTCACTTGAAATAATATTCTAAACCATCCAAGTCAATCCTTCCATTTGCCCTCAACACCATAGAGAAAATATCAGCTTTTAATGTATCATTAAAACCAACCTCCAAATCACATTCCTCATTTACTTTTTTTTAAATTTTTATTTCTCTATTGCTTAATTTATATTCAACTTTAAAATTTATGATTCAATATATAGTAATTTACATTATTCTACGTTAAATCTTAATTTCCAAGTATCTTCCCAATAAGACAATTTATTTAGATCAATTTAAGTTATTTCTAATACAAGATTATCTCAGGTTTTTCTCATGCTTAAGCTTTCTGTGAAAATAGAAAGTTGGAAAGACAAGTAATAAGACACACATTCACACTTTGCTCAAAGTTTCAGACAAAAAATGCTATTTTTACATATTACTTTGCTGGTTGGAAAGAATTCATTTTACAGAAAGACAAGTGGAGAGGGCACTTGTGCCATAATGGTTATTGTCATGGATTCAGCTACCCAAAATGAATTCTTCAATGAGGCTGTTTGCATCGTGCATAATGCTAATACCTTTGGGAAAGGTATGAATCCAACAATTACCCATCCTGATAGAAGTAACAAGTAGAGCATACTAGGCTCTTTAATCTTGGTATGGCAACTGATCTAGAAGGAAAACCCGCCATAGACTTTGGAAAAGATAGGTTCTACTAGGCTATTCTTGCCCAAGACTCTACGTGAGAAGCACGCACATGACTAAACCCAGTTATTGAGACAGCAAGAAAGGAGAGCTTAAGAAATACAAGATTATAGCATAACAGTACATTAGATACCAGTAGAGTTGCAAGTTCCATATTTCAACTGGACAGTTTTATTATCTTGTTAGATCAGGCAAGGGCAACCTTTTTCTCAAAGCAGGCTCTGCATAAAACATGGCTCATCAGGCCAGCTGTAATACTGAAAAAATTCCAGATAATTTTTTCCTAAAGGAACTTCAATCATTTTCACTATGGAAGATCATACACATAAGCATCTGCCTTAGAAATAAGAAAAGTTGATATTTTCCCCCTCTTTTAAGTAAAACGATCTTTTCTATTAAAAAAAGTTAAGACTTCAGTGTATTACGACTGATATCAATGTGATTAACATTCACTGATGCCATAATACATTATGGAATAATTCTTAAAGAATAAGTTATTTTCTTTGTGAAATTAGGCAGGCCATTCAGAAAAGTACCACAGATTGTAGTTTGCCCATAACTGCTCTAAATCCATACAGATAACAAAAAGAAAAACCTGTTAATGAAGGTCTGGTCAGGACTTAATGGAATAGTGTTGCAGTTCCTCCTCTGGTGCTTTGAGGGCAGCTCTGCAGGTGTTTCAAAGAAAGAGATAACATAGCTGTTGATGAGATGCCAGACAAAATTCTCAGCTAAAGCAGACCATTGGTGATGCTCAATGTGACAGGCACCAAAGTTATAAAGCTAATAAATCACAAAGTCAAGAAAAACCTAACAATTTTTAGAATTGAGATTAGAAAACTTAAAATTTCTTTTCAAGATTGAAATAAAACACCATCTGCGCTAATTCTGGAGACTAAATTAACCAAACTTGTTAAAATGTACTTTTTCAGATTAATGAGCAGTTGTGTATATTAAATTACAGAAAAAGAAATCAATGAATTTAAAGAATCTTTGGTCGAAATGAAATCTACAATTATCATTGGATAAAATGATAACAGTTACAAACAGAGCAATATAAATTCTTTTGATTGGTTAAACACCAATAGTCAGACAAGACAGACTAATTCTGATTGGTCAAAATGCCTGCAATGAATTGCACAAAAAGCTCCCAACATGTGGCGGTACAACACTTTTATAGAATTCTTGTAGCCATGCAGAAGTTTAGCTGGATTGCCAGCTGAGAAATGATAACTCTTGGCCAAGTTCCTAGGCATTAAAAAGCATGATGTTATGAAAATCCAAAATTTTAAATGACTCCCCCACTAGAAAATATATCACTGATGAGGTATTCCAGTGCTCTAAAATGATTGTGTATAAAACAAACCAACTCTGCTTATATCTACAGCATTACAATTTTTATGTAAATCTATTAAAAGTACTTGACAAGTGACTTTTTGAGCTGCTGTCTTTCAAGATTTAAACAAACTAAATTTGATTACTTACCAAAAATGCTTTGTATGTTCCCTTCAGTTAATTGTATTGTACTTGCAGTTAGTGGTCGGAAAAATGTTGCCAACTGAAAAATAAAAATAAACTCAAATGTCACAAAGAAAAATTATAAGTGATTTTAGTTTTATTTGAGTAGATACCATACCCTAAAAATAGTCATGTGATATCAAACCAATTTGAACATTTATTCATTTTAACTTAAATGTACAAAATTCCCTTTGGACTGGATATTTGGAAATGTAACAAGTTCACATTTACAATATTCAAAATCTGAGAGTCCAAGAAATAGATTCTTCAAATTTCAATTTCCAGACAGACAAAACTTTATATGACAAAACTTAGTTTGTAAATTAAGTCATATTTCCCCATGTTAAAACATATCATGAAATCAAACTAACATACATACAATGGTATACAAATACATTTCTATATTGTTCTTAAATGATTAAGATGCATTATGTATGTATTATTTTTAATAAATTCTGGAAGTAGCACTAAGGCCACTCACCCCTCATCTCAAACTATCCAAGTAAAACTAACAAGACATACCAAGCACTACTGGAGAAGCAGGGAAAAACTCATAAACGACATTCTACTCATGGACACACCAGTATTGGTTGACCAGCAAAAACTTATATCCAACAACTTTGTTTATTACACAAGATAAGCTTTGATGTTTCAAAGCCATATGTACAAATATAAATAGTTGGTTGTTTGGTTGGGTTTTATGGCATATCAACCTTAGTAGGTTATTTAATGCCAAATTTATTTTTATACAAAAAAAATCAGTTTTATTTCAGACAATTCAGTTTAGCATAAGTACACAGTTTAATTGTCAAAAACATTTCTATTTCAAGCTATTCAATTTATTCAAACAGAGTTAATTCCCTTTAGTATAAGCACAGAAGTTCTATATTAAACAATTCAATTTAGTGTAAGTAGTACAGTTTCAATGTCAAAAAAACAGTTCAATTTCAAACAATTCAGTTTAACATAAGCACGCAGTTTAAATGTAAGTACACAGTTCCATTGTCAAAAACATTTCAAGCTATTCAGTTTAGTCAAACAGTTCTATTTAGCATAAGTATGCAGTTAGTTCTATTTAACCCATAAATAGGGCCCTATCAGGTGCTACCATTCCGAACCAGAGTGGACCTGGGAGCAACGGCAAAGAAGATGTGCTCTGCATTCCCCAAAGCTCCAGCATCACTGGAACCTCACCATCAGATTGTTTAGTGTCATGTCTAGGACACTCATTGAGGGGGTCTTACCCCCTTGCAACTGGGCAATACAGAGTTAAATGTCAAAACAGTTTTTTTCAGATAATTCAGTTTAGCATAAGTACACAGTTTAGAGGTCAAACAGTTCTATTTCGAGCAGTTCAATTTAGCATAAGTATGCAGTTTAAATGTCAAAAAACAGTTCTATTTTAAACAATTCAGTTTAGCATAAATACTCAGTTTAAATGCAAAAAACAGTAAACACAAGAAACCACGGTTTAGTTCTATTTAACTCATAGGACCCTTATCAGGTGCTAACACTCTGGGCCAAAGTGAACCTGGGAGTGATGATAATAAAAGGGTACTCTACATTCCCCAAAGCTTCAGTATCACTGGAACCTCTCCATCAGATTGTTTAGTGTTATATCCAAGACACTCGTTGGGTGGGTGGGGGTTATAAATAGTAAACAAAGTTAAATAAAACTTTATTATCTTAACTAAAAGCCTTTATTTAGACATCAGCTAGACTATGAGGAGAGGGAGACAATGGGAAATTAGTGTTTGAATGTTTTCTCTTTATGTCCTTGAATGTTGAAGAAATTTTTGTGAACTCGTACAGTCAAAAGTTAGGGATTGTTCATAACTTGCAATATTTCTGCAGCTAAAAATTAGGGGTCATTCATTACTAGAATATAGAACTTTTTTTTAATTTTTAGTTTACCCCCTCTTTTTTTTTTTATTATAAAAATTTACTCTTATTTCTATGACAATGAGGAACAGCTTATAAGAGACAATAATTAAAAGATAAGTTACTGATGAGACAAACTTGTTGCCTCATCCATTTTTTTTCCTAACAAAGCCCAGTTATCTGAACCAACTGCTTTACAAATTAAACTACAAGAGCAATTGGTATTGCAAGAACCCTAAATTTACACCAATAACATCAGATCTGTCAGTGCCAGGTTTTAAAAAATTAAGTTAACATTGAAAATGATTTTTTCTTTTCCTCATCAAACTGAACGAACTCTAGTCACCATTTACACACACACACACACACACACACACACACACACAAAATCACAATACCAAAATAGATTCTCAGTTTTTGTTAACATTAGCATCCCACCCACTACCACAACCATCTATATATAAAGTTTGATATCTTAGTAGTTACCTTGACATACCATACAGGTACTGATAAATGCCATTCCTTCAAAATGAGAAGAAAAAAGCTGGTGTGTATATATATATATGAGAGAGAGAGAGGAGGGGGCATGAACTCAGGAAGTAGACTGCTGCCCAAATTCAAAACCTGAACAAGGCTGTTTGCATTTCACATAGCACTGATACTCAGGAAAGCCATAAATTCAACTATTCTCCCTACAGCTATGGATCAATGGAGCACATCTTGCTCTTTAACCTTGGTTTAGCAACTGGTTTGAATGAAGGAAAACTGAATTCAAACCAGACCTGGAGAGGGATGGGTTCTACCAGACTATACCTGCCCAAGACATCCTACATGAGTAACATCCTCAAACCAAATTAAGAGAGAATTTTTTGTTGTTGTTGTTGTTTTATATGTAGATCAAAACATTCAAACCATTTTGTCCTCTAAATAGCAAAATGTAAATATGAACAGCAAATACCCTCTGCTCCTTTTTAACCATTAACAAAAGTTTGTGGTATCTATTTGAATATCTACATATACAAAAATTAAAATTAGAAATTTACAAAGCAAAACAAAGTGTATCATTGTTAATTCTAAGTCCTATTTTGCCACCAGAAAAAAATCTATCTTAACAAAATATTGACTCAAAAAAGAAAGAATACCTAGTCTGCTGTCAGTGAACTCAGCAACTTAATGACCAACTGCTTTTCAGTCTAGAGATACTTTACCAAGAAAGTACTACCTTATCTAAAGTGGAAGTGAGCGATACACAGCTATCATACAACATCCATTAAATGAAACCTTGGGAAGGAGACAAATCCTGTTAGCTGTCATCTAAAAGAATTACGAGTCACCTCAACAACCATCAAAGCAGTTGGAGGATTTCTTATCGCCCACCAATACTTTCCCTTCTTACTGAACCTCAACTAATTTACTTCCTCTAACCATTTCTTGACAAAAACTGATTTCAACCCATTCCCTTAAAACTACACCATAGGTAGTTGTTACAATAGAAGAGTTGTTTATTCAAAGACCTAAGAAAAACATAAGTAGACAAGTTATTTTTTCCTGTTTATTAACTGCTAATGGAATCAGTAGAGTTAAACTTCCAGAGTTATTTGTGTTATTTTGTATTGATTGCCTTTGGAAAAGGCATGAATCCACTTTTTTCAGCTATTGGTAAAATAGTAGAGCTAATCACCCACCACTATATGTCTAGAGAATTTAATCAGTTTAGAAAAATGTTTCTGAACTGGGGTTTTGCAAGAAGACTCCAGGAATTCAGCGAGAAACAATAATAAATAGGCTAATGTGTTTCTTAACTGATGTTGAGTATGATGGTATATGATAATTTTAAATAGAGGTTCCCTGAAACCTAAAAACTATTTCACGGGTTTCACAAGGTTAAAACAGTTGAGAAACACTGATCAGGAATGACAAACCATTGAGACAGCAATAGTAAATGACTCCATTCTCTCTCAAGTAAAGTTATAGTGATTCAATCTACTGTGAAGAGCCATGATCATTTAAGTCTTGATAGGACACAGGACTTTCAATACTATTTTAAAATGGTCAGGATTCCAATATACAATCATTCAATATATATTATACATGCTAATCCTAAAAGAAGCTTCTGGAAAGTTTTTGTTTTTCGTACCTATTGATTTTTAGTCAGTGACACTTAGTATAATGGTTATCATTTTAGGAAATGGAATCAACATTCCCAGTTCAAATCCTAGACAAGACTGTTTCATTCATGGTAATATCCACGGGAAAGACATGAATCTATTTCTCTTTCTAGATATGGGTAAATAGGACAAACTGGGTTCTTTAGCTTTAGTTAGGCAAGCAGTCTAGGAAAAGGAATTGAATTCAAACCAGCTGTACTCCACTTAAAAATTGACCTTGTGTTGTGTCCTGCCCACAGAAAACAGGTTGGGTAAATAGATAGCTTTCCTCATATTTTAAAATGTAATATCATGTAAGTTTGTAAAATTTACTTGGTACAGTGGTTAATCTAAATTGAGTATTTAGCATTCATTTATCTGGACACTAGATTTTACAATTATTTAAAAAATTCTGATTTTGCTAAAAGAAAGAATGATTTTAATGGCATGTCAAACTGTCTAGGGTCATTTTATGTCTACACGTTAGGGAATTACATTCATATTTACATTTTTGTAATTGTTTAAGAGCTTTCCCCTTGAACACTGTTCTGTCAAATACAAACAATTTTCAAACAGATCTATTTAACCTAACAGGTACTTCAACTCTCAAAGTCAATGGAGCTGAGAGTAATATCAATGAAGGAATACTCCAGGGTTCCCAGATCCTCAGCATCAGATGCAGTTTAATGTCATACCCAGAACACTCCTTTTTGCAAGTGATACAGTCAGTGTATTCTAAACCACACCAACAGGGAGAATTTAATAAACAAAACAATGTTGAAAAGATATCTTTGACCAATAAGAGTAAACAGATTTTTGGTTTACAGCAACAAAAACCTATGTAAAAGTAATAGAAAAAAAAATAGAACTAGAAAGCTTAACCGATTAGTTAATGGTGAAAAACATTTAATTTATAAACTACAAAACTAAATTACAAATAAAGCAAAAAAAAATTAGTTTGACAAAAGGACTTGTTCAAATAATTAAAAAAAATAAACAGATGGCAAAAATCTTAGATTACAAAGAGGGGAGCAATATTTACACAGGCATTAAAAACAAATAAAATAAATAAACAGCTGTTGTGAATTAGAACAAGTGGAACAACTTTATAATAATCAACTGATCTCTTCAAAGTCAATTGATCAGAAGAGAAAATACTACTTTGGCTTAGGCTGAAGTAAATGGATATAAAACCTTTCCTATTCCATAGAGATTTGAAGTGTAAAGGTTTTTATTTGACACACACTTACAAGTGACAGCTTAAAAAAAATGGAACTAAAAAATTGAAGAGAATTTTAGTAATTGAAAACAAATTATGCAGGGGTTAAAAAATAAATAATATATACACACAGTATAAAGGACTGCAGTATATATATATATATATATATATATATATATATATATATATAAAAATGCATGATATCTGCAATAGAGCATTACTCAATAGATTTTCTGGATCTTTTCTTTTCCAATGTAAATCCAGTTCTATGCTTTCTATGTACAACTCCAGATCAATTTTCAGGGCTAAGGTTTTTCAGAATATAGAATTACCTGATCAAGAAAAAGAGTAACTAAAAGTAAAAATATATGGTTTTGATTTGTGTTATATAACATACATATATACACAAGATAGTGACAAGATCCATAAATTAAACAGCTTCATTCTTTTATAGATTATTCTATATGAAATACAATAGAGGGGGGAAGACATATATATATATATATATATATAGGAAGCCACATGTCTCCTTTTATATTAGTTTTATTGATTAACAATACAAAGTTGTAAAATTCTGTATTTATCTCCTCTTTTGATAACCTCATGTTGTAAACTATATAAAATATAAACATTAACATAATTGAATAATTTTTTTTCTTTAACAAATTGGACAATACAATGAATTTTAATGTATCCCATCTACTAACAAAAATAGATTTGACATTGAATTTTTAAACATTTCATATAAACAGATTGCTCGATCCACATGTTATTTCTCATAAAAATCCCAAGCTCAATACATCTAACAATTACTTCTATGCTTGAAATAAGAATGATAAAGCAACTATCAACTATATCATATATTCAAAATCAGCTAAAAACTCATGATGTAATACAAGGGTTAGACAAAAGTTTGGCAATATTTTGGTTAAATGCTAGTTGATGGCACATATATCATGTCATTGAAGCAGTTAAACTAACAGAAGGCAGATGCTGTGGTTGTTAGTATCATGGTAGGTGGTGCATGAAGACATTGTGCATGGCTTCACTCTATTATGTCTAAGTCACACAGATGAACATGGTCTGATTCAGGAACCTTTGCTTTACCAGTTCAAACTGGACCATGAAGGCATGGAAGCAATTAAAAAAATGTTATGTGAAAGGTCAAGGTGCTGTTGATCACAGAACAGTAACCAGATGGTTCAAGAAATTTCATTTGGATTGCAAGAACCTCAATGATCAGGTAAGTTCAGGTAGGCCTAAAATCATTCCAAGGCAATGCCCCAAGCTACAGAAGCAAATCTGGTGAGTAGCATTTAGAGAGTATCAGGCAAGTTCTTGAAGCAGTCAAATTCTGTCACACATAAATGAAATATTGCAAAACATTTGCCATGTTGATTGCACAAATTGATATTGTAAAGAATCTTTCAGTAGGAAATAGTCATTTTAATTTTTATTTAACTAATTACTTTACAACTGTATAGTTGTTAAATATATCACAAAAGAGCTTAAAATGAAAGTTAATATCCCTGAAAATCAATGATTTCTTTTTCCTTATTCATATCTCATAATGGATTAAAGAGGGAAATATATTACCATCTAAAAAAAAAAAAAAAAAAAAAAAAAAAAAAAAATCCAATAACTCAGATTCTTGTCATTTAGTCATTTATTACTATTATGACCAATGTTTGTCTTGTTTTTTAATCTAGTTAATCAATCAATTGATTGAGTTTAACAGCATATCAAACCTATCAAATAATTTTCAAAACAAAAATAGATGAGACCATAACACTCTGGGTCAAAGTGGACCTGGGAGTAATGGCAACGAAGGGGTACTCCACACTCCCAGAATTACCATCAAATGTGGTTTAGTGCCATATCCAGGATCCTCGTTTTTTTTGGGGGGGGGGTAAGGATAAAAACCCTTCTCTCTCAGCAGAGGATAGCATATACTAAGCCCAGCCAACAGGAAGGTTAATCTTAAGATTTGAATATCTTGCCAAATCAATATATTGAATATTGACTGGAAAGATCCCTTTAACATGCCGCATAAGTGGCATAACAGGTAGTGCACTTGTTTCCTAAAGTAAACAGAATGCAGCTGCTTCTTCCACATAAGTTCTAGATGGCATGCTAGACAGGTGTGTCCACATACAATGCATAGGTAGGTGTGACAACAAGGATTGTTTGGGCATCCAGAAAATTATATAAACCAGGAGATTTTAACCCCAGAGAGATGAGCAGACAATACAGACCAGCAAAAGACCTACTAGACATTATGCCACTCTGGGTGCTGGTTTTGCACCAGACTGCCCAAAATTGAGAGGTAGAAAAAAGGTTGAGCTGTAGCAGACTTACAAAAGCAGAGAAGCGAGGAGAATCTAAGATTATCCAGTGCCTTGAGATGGCCCTGACGAAACTCACAAAAGTGGAGAAGTGAGTAGAAACAAAGATGATTTGGTGTCTTGAGATGGCCCTCTACCAGACTCGTGAAAGTAAGGACGCAAGGAGAAACTAAGATGATTCAATGCCTTGAGGTGGCTTAATACCAATCTCCCAAAAGCAGTTCAAAGAAGAAGCAGTTCATTGAAGATTTGTATCTCGCCCTGTGTGTACATCTCAACTGTCTTTGATATTCCCTCACTCTACCATAAAGGAAAAGAAAAACAGATTAAATTTTTATACATCAGCATTGTTGTCTGTTCTTGGCTATATACAACAAAAACAAAAACGTATGCTGATCGATCAATACATGTTTATCCACATAAAAGAGCCTGAGGGTTAATGGTAAATTTGATTTTAATTCACAAAAACCAAGAAGCAACAAGTCAATGATTTAGTCATTATCAGATGAATTTTTCTTAAATTTTTGATAAATGCAGATTAATCATTTCTATTTATAATTTCTGCTATCAACATGCGTTCATAATTCTACAAACTTTCCATTTTGATTGGTTGGTTGTTTGGGTTTTATGGCATATCAACCTTTGTAGGTTATTTAAGGCCAAATCCATTTTCATACAAATAATCAGTTCTATTTCAAACCATTCAGTTTACCAAGAGTACACAGTTTAATTGTCAAAAACATTTCTATTTCAAGCTATTTAGTTGAGTCAACAGTTAGAATTCAACCAATTCATTTTAGCATAAGTACACAGTTTAAATATCAAAACAGTTCTATTCCAAGTAATTTAGTTTAGCATTTGCATACTGATTATATAACCCATAGGTAGGGCCTTATCAAGTGCTATCAATCCGGGGCAGGGTGGACCTGGGAGCGATGACAGTGAAGAGGTGCTCCACATTCTGCAAAGCTCCAGCATCACTGGAATCTCACCATTAGATTGTTTAGCGTTATATACAGGACATTCGTTTTGGGGAAGGGGTCTTACCCTCTGCAGAGGTGCAGTTGGCATATTCTACAGCCCCAGCCAACTTGGCAATACACAGAGTTAAATGTAAAAAGTTTTATTTCAGATAATTCAGTCTAGCATAAGTACAGTTTAAATGTCAAAACAGTTCTATTCTAAACAATTCAGTTTAGCATAGATACGCAGTTTAAATGCAAAACAGTAAACTCTTGAAACCACAGTTTAGTTCTATTTGACCCATAGATAGGACCCTATCAGGTGCTATCACTCTGGGCCAGAGTGGACCTGGGAGCAATAGCAATGAAGGGATACTCTGCATTCCCCAAAGCTCCAGCATTATTTGAACCTCACCATCAACTTGTTTAGTATCACATACAGGAGACTCGTTGGAGGTGTGTTACCCCTCTGCAGAGGTGTAATTGATGTATTCTACAGCCCTAGCCGACTGGATAATTTCCATTTTGAGATAAGTGGTGTAACAATAAATTTACAAATGTATGGAAGTAAAAAGTGTCAATTTCAATAAAAAATATTTTCTTTTACGATTGAGTGGAGAATGACTAAACCCTTATGTCAGCAGTAAACAGTAACTTTATAAAGAAATGCTTAAAAAAATAAAAAAAAACCTGCTAAATCCCAACTTCCCATATAAGAAAATAATCAAAAACTGACTTGGTCCTTCTAAAGAATACATTTATAAATTAAGGGAAAAAATTCAACTTTTCTTCAATGATTAGTCCAGAGACTTCCAAAACTAATGTGTGCACACACAGGATTCTGTTGAAATTCAAGATTGATAGGGTTTTTTTTAACAGCATGTCAACCCCTTACAAGTTATTTAATGTCAAAATTTGATTGATTTGTAAATCTGATTATAATCATAACTATATTTTCAGTGTTCCATTGCAATTCTTTTTTTAATTACTATTTGTTAAATGTTTTACAAAAATACAAAAGCAATGGTTTGCTCACCCAAGAGTGACACAGATGAATTCAACATTGTCATTAAAGTCTTGTAAGGAAATATATTAGCACCATATCTATTTACAATCTGGTTTGATTACATACTACAAAAGTCAATAGATCTAATAAAAGAAAATAGTTTCACATTTAAAAAAGATGAGAAGCAAATGATATCCTAGAGAAACCACAATAGATGCAGACAAACTAATACTTTTCATAAATACATCGTCACAAGCCAAATCCCTACTGCATAGCCAAGAGTAAGCAGAAGATATTGACCTGTAAGTGAATGCAAATAGTTCATATGTTTTGATCAAAGAGTTATCTCCACTTTAAGTGGCAAGCCTCTGAAATTAGTAGACATACCTTGGCAGCAATATCTGATCTACTGAAATCAATGTCAACATACACCTGGAGAAAAGCATGGACCACAGGTTTCAATCATATGGAAATCCTAGAAACAGCTCCTCACAAAACAGTAGCTGTACAGCCACCACTTCTCTCACAAACCATCCAAGAAAGATAAACAGGACATGCTGGGCACAGCTAGAAAACTAAGGATGACCTCATAAGTGATGTTCTCTGATGGACGTCTCCACATGGATGCGCCAGTGTTGACTGTCAAGCAAGAACTTATATCAGCTATGTGCAAACAAGATTCAAACTAGAGGACCTGCTAGGGATGGATGGCAAGAGTCAAGGAATTCCATAGTTATTAACACAACCTAATGATTTGACAATAATGATTTGTTGCACAGGTATGTATAATCAAATATTCTTATCTAATACAAATAATTTGCACACAATTATATGGTTCCAAGTATTAATTCAAGTAATAATTTCAAAGATTTACTTGATGTAGCCTTGCAGGTACTACCATTCTCAGTGAGAGTAGACTTGAGTATTGGCATTGAAGGAACACCCCAGATTCACTAGAGCTCCAGAACTGGAGCCTCATCATCAAATCCAGTTTAGTGTTATACTTAAGGCACGCCTTAAGAGAGGTAGGTCTTATCCCATTGAAGTGGATGCAGTCAGTATAATTCAAGTCCCACTCACAGGACAAAAGATCAGTATGAATTTTTATTCTATATAAAACGTTCTGTTTCATTTATGGGATATAGGGATTAGAAATATAAATATAGCAATGTTTGTGATGAACATCTAAATGAGGCAAGAGTGGCTATTGGGTGAAAGTTTGTACCTTACAATTTTAGAGAGGCAGCAAAATATTAACCTTAAAAATATTGTGACTACAGGAAATCTAATTGTGAAGTTATTAAAGATTAAATGAAAATATTTTCTGATAGAAGATTGTCTTATTTTACTATAAATTTCTTGGTAAATTTTGCCACACCATATACCAACAGATACTAGGATGATTCAAAAAGTTTTACAATATTTTGAAATATGATAGTTTGCAGAACATATATCATGTGACCAAGGCAGTGAAAGGTATCAATATGTGCATTGCTTCACTCTGCATGATTTGGAAGATGCACAGATAAACTGACAACATTGTCTAATTTAGGATCTTGTGCTTTACAAGTTTTAATCAAGACATAACACCACAGAACCAACCAAATATATTTGTTGTTCAAAAGATGACGATGCAGTTGATCATAGTACAGTAACCAGATAGTTCAAGAATTTTTGCACAGTTTATAAAAACTTCAATATTCAGACAAGGTCAGCAATGCCTAAAGTCATGGATTCAGATCCATGCTCCAAGCCATAGAAGCAAATCTGGCAATTAGCACTAGAGCTCTGCATCTCAGTCCAGTGTGGTTCATTACTTCGGTAAAATCATCTGGAGTTGCTGAATTATACCTCATATTACCAAAACATTGCTAAACTTGACTCTGCCAAGCATTACCATAACTTAAAGGTTTATATTTAAAAAAAAACAATAAAAAGCAACAGGTAATAATTATAGTCACATGAGAATAGCAAATAAAAATTCAAAGTTAAGTTGAATGGCTATTAATAATGTAATATCATTTTGACCAAGATTTCATCACTCAATTAAGCCATACAGAAAAATTTTCTTCACATCTTTTTACAAAGATGTATTTTTACTCACAGGTTTTGTTTCATTGTTTAATGGCATATCAACCTTTGTGGGTCATTTAATGTCAAAAGTCATACATGTAGAATAGTAGTCCATAGCTGGGAGAAAAGTGGGGGGGTCATACCTTTTCCAGAGATATTAGTCCAAAAGTGAATGCAATAGCACAATTGGAGTTCAATCTTATGTCACAGTCAAGCACATTAGCCACTATATCAAAGGGACTCCCTCCCCCTCTGTTTACACAACAGATTAGACAAGTAAAATAGATGAAATATTTATGCTGTGTGCAGTAGAAGACACCATCTAGAATTTTAAATATAGTTAATGCAAATAAATATAATTGCAATTCTATGCAAAATATCCTCTGATTTTTATAGTAGGTGAAAGGGATCAAATTACAATGGCTGTCAATTCATAGGACACAGATACCCACTACTAATCATCAGTATTTCATTATCTCAATGTTTCTGTTGATTGGTTAGGAAAAAGAAATTTTCAAAATATTACACACAATTCAGGTTTCCTTGACTCTTTTGGTGCAAATACCAACAAGTCAAATTTTCTTACTGTATAAGGGCAAGATACAACTTTCATCTGCATTACTTAAAAATTTTGGCTTTTGTACAATATATGACATGAAAGTACTTTGTATTCGATTAAAAAGAAAAAAAAAAAAAAAACTATTTTTAAAACTTCATTAAAATAATTGTTTTTTTTAGAAATAGTGAATAAAAAAATTCTCTAATAAACACCCTAGTGCAATATGCCCCCTCACCGCCAATGCCACTATTGTTTTATGGTATTTTAATTGTGAAACTCCAACGGTTTTTTAAAATTTATTTCACAGTCTAAAGTGCATTCCAGCCATTAAATTTGTTGCCAAATTCACAACAAAAGAGCTAAGTCTTTAGTAAAATGCAAAAAAAAAACTTTAAACATTTTAATTTCTCATAACAGAATTATTCCATCAAATTGATTGATGAATTTTTGACTTATCGTAATCCATTACAAATATTGATAGTTCTTGGAAGATAAGATAAAATATTAATATAAATATTTTCCAATGTTTTCTTATAACAAATAGTGTGGATTTTCAATGTTTCTTTGTTCAAAACTGCTACTCATGTTCAAGTAAATATACAAAACAATTACACAGCTGTTTGCAAAATAATAAAAAAAAAACCTGTTGATTTTTCACCAGTAAAATTAAAGTGATCACCTGGTGCCACTATAATGGAAGTGTCTCCTATTCCTTCCGATGCTTTTTATTTTCATTCAACAGTTCTCTCCATTACAACTAAATATGGTAGGAGTGTCTACACTTTTGGGGCTTGAAAGCTACTTTTAAAATGATCCTGTTATACCTGACCTTGTGTTACATCCTGCTCACATGCTGGGGTTGGGTAAATACATGTAACTAATTCTTTGTAATATGCTTTTGTGTACATTATTCTTCATGTTTATTAGAAATAAGTTTCATGTAGTCAATATTCTAATGTGCATATTTCTTTTTTTTTTTGTGGAAAAGTTAAACATTTTTCAAATCAATGCAAAAATATCAATGCCATATTTGACACATTTTGAAAGCAAAATGATAAAACTAAGTAATGGTATTAAAAAGAATTGAATAGAAATTGAATCATTTTTTAAAAGCTCATCATTTAAAACCTATAGTTGCCAGCACTACTTTTTAAATAGCAATACATAAAAAGGTAGCAGCAACAGTTCTTCCTTTGTCACTAGTTTAGAGCATGATCAAGATTTTTTTTTTTAAATATTTTAGATAAAATACAAGTAATGGTATGATGCCAGAAATAGAAAAAAATTAGTCCAATCCAAAAAACTTACAGGTTTTTGATTAATTCTAATGCCACATATTCCAGTTATACCTCAATTTATTTTTAAATAGAGGCTGTAGACATTTCAATAAACATGTCACAGCAGTTTTTAGTATTGAAACTAACTACAAAGGTTACGTGACTGGAAAATTAGGTAGGTTTGGTTTCTTTGTTAAATTGCATATCAACCTTCAAGGGTTATTCAATGCCAAAGTCATCCAAAGGACAGAAGTGATACTATTTAACCACAGCTGAGGGGATAAGGGGGTTCATGCCTTTCTCAAGGGTACTAATCCAAAAGTAAAGATAATAGTACAACTGAAGTTCAAACCTGCTTTGCTTACAATGTCACAGAGCAGCATATTCGTCACAACAACACAGAGACTCCCTGGAAAATTAGGTTCCTAAAAATGCAATATAAAACTTGTTTAAATGGTGGATTTCAATGGCATGTCAACCCATTTAATTATTTTATGTCAAGAGGTTAAGAAATCCTGTTCACTGAACATTCACATTTAGATTTTTTGGATAGTTGTTTGAGGGTTTGTTCATTTTTTTGCACTGTCCTATTGAATACAAATAATTGTAAACATCAATTTAACACATAGATAAAACCCTAAGGTACGACAACTCATATTTACTACTCCAGGCCAGAGTGGATTTAGGAGAACTGGCAATGAAGAGGTACTCAACACTTCCCAGATGTCCAGAACTGGAACCTCATTATCAGATGCAGTTTACGTTGAATCATATCATATAGGAGTTATAATTAATTGCAAATAAAATAAGATGAAGTAATGTATAACAACATTTAATATCTATATATTCCTATAGAAATTAATTATTGGGGATGACCTTAGACTTATTAATTTTGACAATTGGATTGAAAATTACTATATTCTCTACATTTGAGTATATTAATGCTATTGTAATAAAAATCTTGCTGTGATGACTATTTTTGCTGTGTTAAAAAATCAAATCAGTTATAATATAGTTAACAATAAAATGATAAAAATCAGAAATTATCTAAATTACCATAAAAAGATACTTTAAAAAATCCAATTAAAAACAAAATAAATTATGTACTTAACGATGAGAGGATTTACAATCTAATCTTGAAGGTCAATTCAGCTATATTTACCAAAACAAGTCCTAACAAGCTGCTATAGAAATATCCAACATAAATAACAAATTTTAATCAATATCTTCAGTATATAATCCAGAAAAGTTAAAGCAAAGAAACATTATCTTAAATTCATTTGTTTTTATTCATTTTTCAAGCAGTGATAAAAAAAAATCAATTTCAAATTAATTTTACTCATGGCCAAGCTTTACAATTAGGTTAAAAATTAAGAGTAACCCAAACTTTTTTTGACTACATTTTCCAGATGTGGGTATCATTAGATTAAATAGTCATCTATGTATTCCATATACAAAATTTATACAAAGTAAACAAAAATTCAGAATTTTAAATGCAGACAAGTTTTTTAATTCAATTAAGAATTCAATAAAGAATGTAACAGAAACAAGTTTTCTGAAAGCTAAAAAAATAATTTTCTTGTTAGTATATAGTATTCATACCATAGGATAGTATTGGAGGTACTCATGGTGTAACTGTTAGGAAGAGAACTTGGCTACCAGAGTTCAAATCCTAAACAAGGCTGTTTGCATTTCACGTGACACTAATACCTATAGGAAAAGTATGAATTTAACTACTCTCTCTCCAGCTATGAATAAATAGGATAGACTGGGCTCTTTAACCGTCATATGGCAACCATCCACAAAGAAAATTAAATTTAAACCAGTTCTAGACCAAAAGAGGGATAAACTGTCAAGGTATTCATGCCTGAGACATGTTACATGAGTAACACCTTCACTACCAAACCAGATTGTGAGATAAATCCTCTTTTTGTAATATAGTATATATTATATAGTATTTAGTATTCAAACAATTTTAAGGAATATGTTCTTTACTTTAAATAAATCATTGGTAAATAATACAAATCAGAAACTGTTAGAGCACTATGTTGGTCTTTGATTCTTCATTGGATTTCCGAGAGCAAAGAGATGTTACCTCAGCAAATATATGACAAACAATACTAAGTTATAGCGTACCAGCAGTAAGATAGAAACTTTAATCAAAGAGCTCTTTTCAACAATCATGGTACAGTAGGGAGAGCTGGTAGGCAATGTGATTGAGCAGATAGATTTATCACTTTCTCTAAAGCCTACTTATCAAAACTAGATTAATCTGGCACAAGGCCACAATTGTGAGGCAAACAATAAGGATCAAACTATTCAGTTGTAATCATCTGAGAATAGTTTGTTATTCTATTGTGTTAGTATATGAAGTGAGTACAAGCAAACTAAGCAGGAATTTGAACTGTTCACCTATTTCATTTTCTCAGAGTTGATACTACACCTCACACTTCCACAGACCATTACCCACATATCAATATATCTGATTAAATAACACCTGTAATAGTTTCTACTATGATATATACTGAATATTTACATAAAATTAAGCCAAAAATAGATCAACTTTTATTAAAGAAATAAAACAAACTTTTCATCATTTTCTTCTATTTGATCTAATTTTAGAAAGGTCTATAAAATAAAACTGTTAAAATATCATACTCCTTTTTTTTTTTACACACACAATTTATAACTGAATAGTTAGTAGGCAATTTCGCTTTTAAATGAGAGAGAGAGCTAATTTGTTTGGACACTGTTAAATGGGTTTAAGTATAACTATCTAATATTAATGATTCTATTTAATATTAATCATTTATTAGCAAACAATAGTTTTAAATATTGCTCACACTAAGTTTTATTTGCACACAGTTAAATGGTTACAAGTATTGCTATTTAATACCAATAATTCAATTTTTTTCAGTTAAACAATTTCAAGTATTGCTATTTAATACTAATAATTCTATTCAACATTACTCATTGCTTTGCCCAGTTAAATGGTTCCAAGGAGGTGCCCGTGGTGTAATGGTTATCATTGTAAGAAATGGACACAGCGACTCCGAGTTCAAATCCTGGACGAGGCTGATTGCATTTCACATAGCACTAATACCCTTGGGAAAGGTATGAATCCAATTATTCTCTTTCTAGCCATGAATAAATAGGATAGGCTAGGTTCTTCAGCCTTGGTAAGGCAACTAGTCTAGGAGAAGGAAAACTGAATTCAAACCTGTTAAACTCTGCTTAAAAATTGACCTTGTGCCATATCCTGCCTGAGCGGAAGGGTTGGTAAAAATGGTTAAATGGTTCCAAATATTGCTATGTAACACTAACAAATCAATTTAACATCATTTATTTGTTTGCACACAAATGCTCAAACAGTTTTATTTGACCCATAGATGGACACTAACAGGTACTACCACTCAGGGTCAGAGTGGCACAAGGAGTAATGGTAATGAAAGGGGAACTCCACATTCCCCAAAGCTCCAGGATTGGTGCCTCACTATCTGATAATTCAGTGTCACATCCAGAACACTTACAGGAGGAGGGGGTCTTACCCCTCTACAGAGATGCAATCTCTATTCTCACAGCTAACTGAGCTAAATACATGTTTAAAACCAAGTTAAAATAGATAGATACTGCACTTATAGATAAAAATCATTCCCAAACTTGGTTCTCAGCTCACACCCAAGTACTTTTCTTTAGTCCATTCAACATGTTTTCTTGACAGCACCACTCAAAGCAGTTCTTTCTGGAACAAAACACAAAGTTAATAAATTCATTGAAAAATTGCTGGAACCTTCTTGCAGAAACATTAAAATCAAGTATATACAAGCCGCCTTTAGAAGTGCAATTTTGATACCTTTCAAGGAAGGTGACAACTGTTTGCAGAAGTTAGTTTATATGACCTTCCAGGTTGTTTCTAGGTATTATACAGGTTTAAATTTTTTTTTTAAATGGAGGAGGAAAGAGAGAAAAGCCAAATGGCAGTTCTAGATATGCTTACTTCTTGAGCAACAATACTGTTTCCATAATAGAGCAAAATTTGGAATCTTCAAAATATGAAGCAATTGCAGTATATGTATTGTAAGCAGCGCTATATCTAGAATCATTCTTAACAAAGTTACATAAATAAAAAGTTATAAAAAGATCAAAAAATTGTTGTAATAAATCAGACTTATTTCTACACCTATAACACTTTGAGACACATGTAGAGTAATGGCTATCAATGAAGAAAAGGAAATCAGTGACCCAAATTCTAATCCTGTAAAAAGTTGTCTGCATTTCACTTTACATTGCGAAAGGTATGAACCCTTCTCTTCTCCTCCCAACCTATGAGTAAATAGTAGGACAGATTGGGTTCTTTATTTTTGCTAAAGCAACCTGTCTAGGAGAAGGAAAACTAAATTCAAACCTAATATACTCAGATTAAAAAAATACCTTGTGTTGCATCCTGTCCACAGCAGAGGGGTTAGGTAAATACATACACTTCAGAACATGACAAAATTTACATCTAAGAGA
Source organism: Sepioteuthis lessoniana (assembly GCA_963585895.1). Taxonomy (NCBI): domain Eukaryota; kingdom Metazoa; phylum Mollusca; class Cephalopoda; order Myopsida; family Loliginidae; genus Sepioteuthis; species Sepioteuthis lessoniana. The sequence continues at coordinate 25,923 of CAUZXS010001416.1, read as the reverse complement.
GAAGATAACTAAAATGAGCAAAGGAGGAGGAGACTGACAAACTTGAATGACATTAGGTTTTGTAAAAAATCCCAGCACAAAACATGGTTTGGTTTAGTTTAATAGCATATCAACCATTCTAGGTTATTTAATGCCAAATCCTTTTTATACATATATAGCAAATATGATTTCTAAACATTTTGTAGGTAACATTTTTAAACGAACACTAGCCTTTTTTTTTCTTCACCACTCATACAGTTAAATGTAAAACAGTTCTATTTTAAACAATTCAGTTTAGCATAAGTACACAGTTTAAATGTCAAACAATTCTATTTGAACCATAGATAGGATCCTATCAGGTGCTACCACTCCAGGCCAGAGTGAACCTGGGAGTGATGGCAATGAAGAGATACTCCGCATTCCTCCAAAGCTCCAGTATTACTGAAGCCTCACCATCAGATTGTCTAGTATCATATCCAAGACACTCATTGAGGAGGCGGGGGGTTTACTCCTCTGTATAGATGCAGTCAGTGTATTCTGCAGGCCCAGCAAACTGGGCTACACAAAACATAAATCTACTGTCATATACTAAGTCAAGGTACATCAAGGATGCAAGACAGGTTCAAGATATTTCTTAGGGGAAAAAAATAAATGGCTAGAAATATCCAAGATAGACTTCATGCTCTTTAACCAATATTTGAAATTTACAAAGTATATTTGCGGCAGAGAAGTATCTATTTTCACCACTTTACAATACAATAGAATCAATTTAAAACAACCAACACTTATTGAATAGAAAATCAAATATTCAAAGTAGTAATAAAGATAAGAAAAAAGTTGGCATTTTATTTTATCAAGACTCAAGAAATAAAATTTATCAAGTAGTAATAAAAATGCTTTTTTATTATATGCACTCACCTCCCAACACTCCTGTGAGGAAATAGTCCTGATACCTCTAGAAGTTTGGTTGTTTTATGACATATCAACCCTTGTGAGTTATTTACAGTCAAATCCTGTTTTACATCTTTATAACTACTTATTTCTGGGATTGGAACTGTGCCGTCATAACATCACAGAATCTTTAACCAAAATGATGTCTGCTCTCTAGGGTACTTTTTTTTTTTTACTGTTTTATCCATTTTCAAAAGGAACATCTGCTGCCAGGACACATTTGTTATTGGGCCATTCCAGACAATTTCACCCAAAGGTGCTCAATCTCCCCCCCACACACAAATTTCACCATTTATTTTTATCTAAGTGAGAAGTTAAAACAATTGACTAATTCTAAAAAACTTTATGATGGAGATAAGAAAAACAACGTTATCAAGGTTTGTAACAAACCCAATTTCAAAATACAAGCATGCAAAATTAGAAAAGCCAAAAAGCAGAAATGTTTGGAAATTCCCTTAAAATAAAGGCCATAAAATAACGTTTTTGCACTAGCATTTTCAGGATTTACTTTTCACGCGAATACAAACAAATGGTGAAATTGGCTCAAATAACTATTACAGAATAAAGCTATGATCAAATGAGTTTATTGCTGTGATTTATTTATTTTTTTAGAATTTAAAAAAAATTATAAACAAAATTCTTTATAATCAATCCTGTTGAAATGAACATTAAACTATTTTAAGTTTCAGTCTCTTATTTTTTTAAAAATCCTTATTTAATTCTACTTTTGTATAACTAATGAAAAGAGAAGGTAGAATATTGAAAAGAGACATTTTGGTTGAATTGCAAATATTGAACAAAATCATCAATAAAGTCTGTTGAAAAATTATCACAAAAAGAGCAGTCTTTTAAGGAAATATAACTAATCAATACAAAAAAAATACCCCCCCCTTACTTATGGCCAAAATAATTTGGACTGATCTATTTATTGCTATTAACTATTGACAATGGAATATTGGTCACATCTAAGCGACCTTGAAAATCAACCTACTTAAACAAGTTACAATGCACCTGCCAAAGTTTCCAGCATCTATCTTACATTTTAAATATTTCCTTTCATTCCAGAGGATCTATTTGATCATTTCAGCTATCATATATTTATAAGCATTAAAATTCTTTTTATTGAACACAAGTATTTTTTTTAATATTCTTATTGATATAATTGTTTTCTCTACACTTGTTAAATTTTTTTTTTAAATCATAGATATATATTATACACACACACACATCAAAAATGTAAAATTTCTATTAAACTAGGATTACCATATTTATTCATGTAATATACACATCTAACTTTTGGTTATGAAATTGACTTTTAGGAAAGTGTAGTAGATAAATTTATATTAAACTTAACATCTGTTTAACTTTTTATCAGGTTTGTATTGACAAAAATAAGAGTTTATATAATCTTTTGAAACACAAAATTTACAGTATTTAGAGCAAAGACAAGAACATGTTCACATGAAAATATAAACTTTCATCAAAAATAAGTACCCAATAGAAGAAATATAAACAAACACACATTCCAATGGCTATTTCTCTGTAGTGCTATAAAACAGAAGCATTTATAACACATTAGCTAGTTTGAACTATAGATATAACTTATTTTCAATGATATAGTCCCAAATATGACAATACATGATTGAGGGCGGGGGATAATATTTAGTTATAATGTTTAAGCCTAAAGGCTTAAAAATCTGGAGAGGGGGATGCATGATATACATAAATAATTATGGTAGTGTATTTAGATGAGAGTTGCTCTTTGTTACTTTTAGTAAATTATTATGCTTATAATATCAAATTCAAGAATGCTGTAAGATTTAATCTATGTAAAACATTCAAATCTAAAATCTTTTCTGTAGTCTAATTATATATAAATTTAACAGTCAGACATGTTAGAGATAGCTGCACTTTAAATATCTGCTGTTGAATGAGGCTACAAAGAGGTGGAGTTTAAAATTAATTATAATAGCTGGTTATTATCAATACAAGATATAAGTAAATCAATACATCCATGGCACAGTTAGCATCAACAAAATCTAGAGGAGGATAAGCTTTTCTAGTCTTTTAGATTGGGCTATAAAACTGATATACTAGAAGTTTGTAATATTTCAAGGAGTACAAGCACAGTATATCATAATCAAGTCACTCTGACTATCACTCTTGGTAAGTCGTCTAGACAGCATGCAGTGTCTATACAGAGCTGACAAGAATGTTTTCTGGTCAGTCAATACTGGTGTGTATGTTTAGAAGTTCATAGGACATGGCTTATGAGTACATTTTTAGAGCCTAGGCATGTCTTGCACATCTTACTTGGATGTTTCGTGTGATGCAAGGTTAATTTTGTAAGGTGCTGCTTCCAAGATTTGTTCAAAACAGTATCCTTGTGTAGTACCTATCTAGCTTTTTCTCCAAGAGTTAGAATATAATTGGTGCAACCATACAGTAGTATTGACACAGCTACAGCTTGGAAAAATTCCCATTTTATTGTATAATATAATCAATGTAAAAAATTCATTTAGTGTTATTTTTTCTTATAAGCAGAAATAAGATTGTTCTTACAACCTAAATACAACAACTACTCTAAAAAAAAAAAAAAAAAAAAAAAAAAAAAAAAAAAAAAAAAAAAATTTAAATAAAAAAAAAAAAAAATATGTTCCGAGTCAAGAAAATGAAAATAATATTGAAGATTAAAAACTAAAACTAATAATTTCTAATATGAATACTTTTTAGTGTATCTATACTAATACAAAACTTTATCTATTATAATGGAGATTATGTTTTTTTATCTATTAAAGTCTAGCCAAGTAAGAATTGCCTCAAAACAGCTGATGATATTAATGGATTTAAAATTCTGCAATACGTGTTACATATCACAAAGAAATAAAAGTTTACATAGTTTATGGTGCTGATAATTTGCATACTGGTTTTTAAAAAAATCTGGGTTAATGAATAATTACTTGGTGTTATTGATTTCTAAAATTGTTTTGTTCGCAAATACTAAAAGCAATCCTATACATAATTTTATATACAAATCAATAAAAACAAGTATTACTAATTTAATATTTTATATTAAAACTTATATACTTGTGCCTAGAGGACATTTTTGCTAGTGATTACAAGTATTTATTGTTTGTTTGTTTGGTTTTATGGCATATCAACCTTTGTAGGTTATTTAACGCCAACTCCATTTTTATGTAAATAATCTGTTCTATCTAAAATAATTCAGTTTAGCATAAGTACACAGTCTAATTGTCAAAAACATTTCTATTTCAAACTATTCAAGCGGTTATATGTAACAATTTAGTTAAGTGTAAATACAGTTTTAATGTCGAAAAACAGTTCTATTTCAAATAATTCAGTTAAGCATAAGCACACAGTTTAAATGTAAGTACGGTTTAATTGTCAAAAACATTTCTAATTCAAACAATTCAGTTTAGCATAAGTATGCTGTTACTTCTATTTAACCCATAGATAGGACCCTTATCAGGTGCTACAACTCCGGGCCAGTGTTGACCTGGGAGCGATGGCAATGAAGGGGTAATCCGCATTCCCCAAAGCTCCAGCACTGCTGGAACCTCACCATTAGATTGTTTAGTGTCATATCCATTACTCATTAGGAGGGTCTTACCCCTCTGCAGAGGTGCAGTCAGTGTATTCTACAGCCCCAGCTGACTGGGCAATACAGAGTTAAATATCAAACAGTTTTATTTCAGATAATTCAGTTCAGCATAAGTACAGTTTCGATGTCAAAACAGTTCTATTTTGAGCAATTCAGTTTAGCACTACGCAGTTTAAATGCAAAAAACTGTATAGTGAAAGAAGCATGGTTTAGTTCTATTTAACCCATAGATAGAACCCTTATCAGGTGCTACCCCTCCAGGTCAGAGTGGACCTGGAAGCGATAGCAATGAAGGGGTACTCTGCATTCCCTAAAGCTCCAGCATTGCTGGAACCTCACCATCAGTTTGTTTAGTGTCATATCCAGGACACTTGTTGGGGGAGTGTCTTACCCCTCTGCAGAGAAGCAGTCAGTATATTCTACAGCCCCAACCGACTGGGCAATACAAGTATTTACTCAACTCCCCTGCATGAGTAGGATGTGACACAAGGGGTTATTTAGAGTTTTCCTTTTTCTAGACGAGTCACCATACATCAGTTAAAGTTATCAGTCTGCCCTACTATTTACCTTTAGCTACAGGATGAACATGTGGCAAATTAGCAAGTGAATTTCATGTTGAGATCATTCCCTTCAGTCAAACTGAAAACTTTTAAAACACCCACACCTAATCTAGTGCAACCAGAGTGAGTGAGCAAGCTGATCTCTCAGACTATTACTACTGAATAGCAAGTTCAATCCCACAAGTTGCCCCATATTTGTTACCTTATGCCAAACTAAACATTATTAGCCTGAACACCTAATCTAAATTCATCAAACTACTATAATTACCACTATTTATTCACAACAATAACCCATGATTTTTGGAGTGGAGAAGATAATCTTACACAGTACAAGAAAAAAATACTGAAGAGTAACACCAAGTTTTATAGAAAATTCAAAATCTTGATAGCTCTTTAACAGGATTCATTTTAATGAATGAATGCTAGTGACATTTATTTACTCTTGTTCTCGCATTCATGGTTTAAAGGTTATTGTCATAGGAAATGGAATTGGTCATCTGAGTTCAAATCCCAGACTAGACTGTTTGCATTTCACATAGTGCTAATATCCTTAGGAAAGGTATGAATCCAACAATTTTCTCTGCAGCTATGAATAAATAGGACAGACTGGATTCTTTAACTTTGGTTAGGTAACCAGTTTAAAAGAAGTAAAAAGACCTTGTGTCACATTCTGCCCACTGCAGAGGGGTTCGGTAAATACATACTCTTGTTCAGAGCAATTTTTGTTATGTTAATAAAGTAAAACTTAATAGTTGAATGAAGATTTTTCAAATATCCAAGACTTGAAAATTATAGATTTTATAAACCCAGATCTACAAAAGAAACCAATGATTAATGAAAGGAAATCATATAGATCTTCCAACATACGAAGATCATTAAATAAATTTCCAACCTTTTTTGTATGGGCACTTTTATTGATAGTACACACATGAAACTCTAGTCCCCTTCGAAGTAATCTCTTCCGGCTGCAATGCACTTGTACCATTCCAACAACTTCTGGAAGGCCCCATGGAAGTCCTCTTGTGCGAGCGTGTCAATGACCTTTGTCAAAGCCTCTTTCATCTCCTCAATTGTCTCATAACGACAGCCTCTGAGCTTAGGGAATAACCAAATGTCACAAGGAGTGTGAGGAACTGTCTTGATGCCCATCTTGGTCAAATAGTCTGTGACAACGATGGAGTTGTGGACTGGTGCATTGTCCTGCTGGAAATGCCACTGACCCAATTTGAAGAGTGGTAGCCTCTTCTGACAGAATCTCTTCCTGAACTCCCTTAAAACCTCAACATAGTAACCCTAACCCTTTGGCCAATCAACTCTGGTGTATTGACTTCCTTACTCCTCCCACACCTCTCATCATCCCTCACAGACTCCCTGCCTTCCTTGAATCTCTTATGCCACTCAAAAACTGATGCTCGATTCATGCAAGATGCTCCAAAAGCAGTCTGAAGCATTCCATACGTTTCTGTAGCATTTTTTCCAAGTTTAAAACAGAATTTTATTGCATATCGTTCTTCTAAAGTGTCCTCACGTCCAGATTGCATTTTTGAAATTCACCAGCTGTGACAAGCAGTCTTTAGTAGGGTGTATTCCAATTGCTGCTGTAGCTGTTCATTTGAACCTGAAATCGTAAAAATTGGTCAGTCATCTCATAAGATGTATAGCAACAACAGTGTATTTTCAAGAGTCTATGACACTTTTAAATGCCTGTACCAAAAAAGTCTGGAAATTTATTGAATAAACCGCATACTGTATTTGATAAATTATTAGATGCACTTCCTCACCTCAGAAAAAAATCTCAGAAAAATCATCCTGCACCTTAAGGTCAAGGGTCAGATTTGGGTTACTGGCTAGTGGACTTCTAGTTAAACTATAAACAACCCCACAAATGTAGACAAGGTGTGAATACATATGAAATTTTTAAAATGGCAAGAAAATGGGGATCATTACGAATACGCAACAAAAACCTTTCATTTGACATTCATAGTTTAAACCATTTTTTTTCCCCTAATTAAATGCTTGTTCAAATTGAAATACATCTGAAAAGTCACCCAATACAATACTTCTTTCAAGGATGTAATAAACTAGTCAGATTATGATAATTATCACAATACACATAATGGAAAAAAATGATTCTGATAATACAACATATCTTTATAATTGTAAAAATATATGAAAAGAAATCTCTTTATGCAGGCAAGAAAATAGGAAAAAAACAATGTGTTATGATTTTTTGCAATGTTTAGATGATACTTCAGATCCTGGTCTATTTCAATGTATCCATTCTATAAAAAAATCTTAAAATAGCTTTTAACTCTAAGAACATCTCTCAAATACAATTCTCAGAACATTCAAATTTTCTTTCCTGAACATTATAGATTTTTTGAAAACCACCTTATTCACACTATTGTGCACCCCCACCTATTACTGAGACCTTAAACAATTATTTTAATAGTTAAATTAATTATAATCAAAAATTGTTTGTCACTCATTTCAACTCTTTTTATAAAATAAAAAGATAAAAATACACTTAAAAAGTCAAATTGACAGGGGAAAAATATTTTTATTGAGAAAAAAAAAAAAAAAAAAGGAGCAGAGTCATAAATAATCTTTTTGTAAATGCAAGTTTAACTATGCATTTCAAACTTCCAATGTTTTAAATGCAACTAGAAATTACCTGATTAAAGAGTGACTTCATCAGTCAATCTTATTTTAGTGGTGAAAAAGTATGTATCATAATTTAATCTATAATCTCATTCCCCTAAAATGGAGGAAGTGAAAGTGCATATTCAACATGTTGTATAAATTTAAGAATCACAAAAATGCTACAAAAACAGTTAAGAAAATTTCTAGTGTGTTTAGCCATGGTATCATAACTGACAACTAAATCTAAAACAGGTGTTCAGAGTTTCATTCTGATGATATGTCATTGAAAGATTGACCCAGACCTGGATGCTCATCACACAACAATCAAGATGCTTTAAGAGAATTGATGGAATACAATCTGCACAAAAGCACTCAAGAATTAGCACTTGACTTCAAACACATACCAATCCATGATCTGCCACCACTTGAAAAAGATAGGAAAACCGAGCAAGCTTGGTGTTTGGGGTCCTCAAACTCTTAGTGAGAAAAATAAGGAAGATTGCATAGCCATAGCAACAAGTCTTCTTTCAAGGCAGAGAAATGACATTTCCCAAGAATATTACAGGTGATGAAAAACAATGTTCAGTGCAAGAGAGAGTGGATTTACAAGGATCAATTTCTGCAGTCTACACCAAAGGCAGAGCTTCATGGAAGTTACTGTGTGTATGGTGGGATTACCATGGAATTCATTTTGAGTTTTTAAACTGCTGATAAACATCCAATGCAAACTTACTCTCAATGGCTGCAACATGTACATGAAAATCTAAGAAAACACCCTGCACTCATCAATAGGAGAAATATACTTCTTTATGATAACACAAGGCTACATTAAGCAAGAATCACGTAGGAAAAGATATTAGATTTAGTTTGGTCTGTTCAACTCCATCAACCATATTCACCAGACGTTGCACCAAATGATGTCCATCTTTTTCCTTTTCTACAAAATGCTCTGAATGACCAAAAAAAAAATTTAAATCAAGTGAAAGCATTTGTGGGAAATCATCTTTGGCTTGAGACCAGCTGAATTTTACTTGAGAGCATTCAATAAGCTAACTGATAAATGGCAAGAGTTGATTCAAAATAATAGCAAATATACTATCGATTAAAATTAATTCACTGTATTCATGAATAAATTTTATTTTGCTAAAATAGAAATTATTCATGACTCAACCCATTACAATGTTTTAGATAAACAGAAATAAGCAATTAAGAATTTTAAAATGATACCAATAATTTATAATGGAGATGTCAAAGAAAAATAAACGAAGCACACGTAGCATTTTAAAACAATTGATAAGAGCAATGTCTTTTTTTTTTTTTTTACTTTAATCTTTTTACTTTTTCTTCACAGATAAAGAATAATTGAGGGATCTTTCATTATTTGTCAAATAAGCATGTCACATGATTAATATTGTCAGCAAAAATAAAAAATAAAATGAAATAAAAAAAAAAAACAATAACAATGCATCAATACACCTCCATAATCCTTCTCATATCAACAGTGAAATACTTTTAAAATGTTATGAGGGAAGAAAATCAAATGAAACCAATACAGATCCAGTCTAATAAAAACTTATGATTTATTAAACTGTTCTTTAAAGATATTCATATATAAACAGTTTTAGGGGGGGGGGGTAAATTATATCCAGTTATCTATATCTAAAACAATTCAGATAATTAAGAAGGCACAGTTACCAACCAAATTTAATTTCAAGAAATCTCTAACAAGTAGTTGACTTAACAGCATTTCTATAAAAAAATGATGGCTGGATCTGTTCATACCCCAACATCCACATGATTTAACATGGCTTGCTAGACCAACACTTTTTTTCTTTCCACTCTCTACTGGTTAAGCAGGTCTACATTTTAATAAATAGAGTAAAAAATATATATACATTATTCATGCCAATACAAATACTTAATTGTTAAAGAAAGTTTATGCAAATTTCACTATTTTTATATTTTCTCATGTTTACATAGAATTTGTTTCTTTTAAAAAATATTAAATTAGTAATAGGATGTGTATTTTTGTTTTAAAATGGAATTAAAACTATAGACCTCTGTAAATTTGGTTTAGGTTATTTTTTCTTAATATGTTAGGGGGAAAGAAACCTTGGTGAGAGTTGTAGAATATAAAAAGAAATACAAAATTGTTCTTCATTATCTATAATTTTGACTCTTAGAAGAGGTGATTAGCAACTATTTACTGAATCTTTTTTTTAAATCCACTTTGATTTTATTGGCACATCAACCCATCTAGGGTTATTTTATGTATAGAAGTTAGGGAATTGCATTTATTGTACATTTACATTTTTTAATGTAATTGTTTCTTAAGGGGTTTTTATGTACATGGTCTTCTTGAATACTAATAATCTTGAAACATTGACCCATAGAGGAGACTAACAAGTAATATCAGTCTGGGTCAAAGTGGACCTGGGAGTAATGACAATTAAGAGATACTCTCCACCTCTCAGATCTCCAAAAGTGGAGCATCAACATCAGATACAGTTTAGTGTCATACCCAAGACTGCCCTTTTTTTGGGGGGAAGGAGAGAGGCTTTCACCTATGCAGGGAATACAGTATAAGCCCCACTGATAGAGCAGTTAAGTGCACTTTGGATGACAGTATAATGTAATATTTAATTCTAAGATGAGTCAAAAGTTTTGCAATATTTCAAGTAGCCAGGTTAAGTCAGAAAGTTTTGAATTTTCACTGATGATTTTTGGCCACTTGTTATATCATTACTTCAATACAACTTGTGAAATAGTTGTTATATATTATTTATTCTTTATTTTCATATACAACATATGAAAATTCATTTTATGCTTTTGATAATGAGTGGTGAAAAAAATTGCAATAAGAGCCATTTTACACTACCTGTGGAAAAAAAGACCAAGTGCAAGGGCAGTGAGAAATAAAATTATGATGTGGAAGGCCCTGGAACTGTCAACGAACGTGTAGCACAAAACTAGTTCAGCTATTTTAAAGATTACACCAGTTTCAAATCAAGATCAGGAAGACCTGTTGTGGAAGATGAGGCCTTGCTTGAAATGGTAGAACAGTCAAGCACTCACAGATTATCAGAAGAGCATGGTCCTTCACAAAGCACCATCACTCAACACCTCCATAAGCTCTGCCTTGTGAATAGACGCTGAAATGCTCGAAATATTGCAAAACTTGTCACTCGCCTAAGTAAAATAGGAAAGAAATCTCTTAGGCTGAGTATTATAAAATAAACCCTCCTTGAACATGGATTACTTTTTCATAATTGCTATACAATCCTCCTACTCCATCCTTATTTAGTTTGAGATAATCAATTGGACTCTAATATATTGTCTTTAATTACTTCAATTAAATAGAAGAATTTAATAAATGTCTACAAAAACAACACACTAACTCACAAGAGAAGCAGGGAAAAAGACTGCATTACAGATTAAGTGATTTATAAATTTCTTTTTTTATCAAAAGGAATATCAGTATCAAAGATGAGATTGACTTTCCTATTTTATAAGTATAATAGGTCAATGTTTAAAAGCACAGGATAGCTATCTAAGACATCAAAGAAAATAATCATAATCCTCATGCATTTTTATAAAGAATAGGCATGTCCAATGCAGAAAGTTACAGGACATGGAGTCTGTCATTATCAATGCCACAACAGTGATATTCCTTGTTTACCAAGAGGGTGAGAGATGGGGGTCTAATCTTCAGGTACTTTTAATTCTATAAAAGTTATTAAAAAATGATTTGCTACCATTTAAATTTAATACATCTTGTTAGATTGATATTAATATTGCAATAAGGAACCCAGACAGAAAAGATGATATATTTTCATTAGATAATAACCTTCAAAACATTTTTTAGAATGTAAGCTCAATGATACAAAGAAATACTTATGTAAGAAACTACATGAGCTCTTATCAGCAGACACCTCCAACAAAAAGAGAAAAAACTAATTTGTTTTTAGATGCAACTGATTAATACTCATGATTCAGTTTTAGAAAATAGTAATTAAAAAAATAAAAATTACACATATACATACAGGTGAAGTATTACACTTTTTAATAAGTCACCATGAAGTGTAAAACCAAATCATGGTATGTGACTTTATAAAAAAATAAAAATAAATTTAAATATGAAAAAAAAAAAATCGCTAATTACTCAAGCCTAGTACCACCCTGCTGTTAACCAGCTTGACAGTCAATCTGAAGTGGTAAAATAGTAAGAGATGCTAAAACTTCTTTGGATAATTCCATGAATCAAATACACCAAGTTCAATACAATAGATGAGCCAGAAACAATACAAATTATATATCCCCAATTGAAAGAAATTAAATCTCACCAACAGCAACTGAATATTGTAATGTCATTGCTCTAATCACAATAACAAATGTTACTTAAACTCAAACCAACAATAGACTTATTACTCTATATGATGATTGTTTAATGGATTTTTTTTATTCTACTGAATTTGAATCTGGTAGAAAGATAATATTTGTTGCAATATGTCACCATAACTAAATTGTATACGAGTGTGTGTTGAAGAGGGTGTGTACTAAGTTTTATAATAGCTTCTGTTTTATGATTGCCACTATAATATAGTATACAATACAATTAAATCCTAGTTAAGCAATTAAAATTTTTGGTATTGCTTGCAGTTGAAGGACAAATCATCTGAAAGAGAGTAATCCAACAATGTTTTGAAGCTTATTACAGGATTATTAAGATATATTAATGTTTTTAGTATATAAACAGTTGTACTGCTCCGGTAATGTTGCAGGCATTTTTTGTCATCTTTCCAAAAGTAAACATTTGTATTTGGTGGCATATAAAACATATGCCCAACACTTCTTCATTTAATATTACAGTGGTACTGGTAGTCTATGACTGCAAAGTAAACATTAGCCTACCAGATACCTCAATTTGGCACATAAGGCCTTGGAGATATTATGGGTCATTTGTTGCAAAGTGGGAGGGGTTACATATCATCAAATACAATCACTTTTTGAATTAGTTTTAGCATTTAAAAAAAAAAAAACTTTATTAAAATTGTTTGTATTACAATGATATATCCTAACTGATTTATTTGAATGGAAGAGAAATAAGACATGGAAACCAATTCAGCAGAGTCTTTATATAGTTATGATGTTTCACTTTGTATATGTTTCATCAGATAAGGATTTGAAAAAAAAAAGTTATTTTAGGAAAAATATTGAGTAACATTACAACTGTCTGTGGTTTATCATGGAAACATAATTTGGAGGTGCACGTGGAGTAATGGTTATCATCGTAGGAATTGGACACGGTGACACGAGTTCAAAACCTGGACGAGACTGATTGCATTTCACATAGCACTAATACCCTTGGGAAAGGTATGAATCCAAATATTCTCCCTTCAGCTATGGGTAAATAGTAGGACAGACTAGGTTCTTCAGCTTTGGTGAGGCAACTAGTCTAGGAGAAGGAAAACTGAATTCAAACCTGTTGAACTTCGCTTAAAAATTGACCTTGTGTCATATCCTGCCCGAGTGGAGGGGTTGGTAAATAGGATCATGGAAACAATTAGAAAGACAGTTATAAAAATATGAAGTGAGAAATAAAAGACATTCAAGATTGTGCTGGCAACCACATTTAACCTATGAATTAAATGATTCAAAAATATTTGTGTGAAGTGATATAGATTATACAAAGATTTGATAAAGTTAAAGCCTAAAATATTTAATAGCATATAACCCCCCCACATTCCACATATGTACTTTAAATATTACAATATTATAATTAATACTACTAGTTTAATGAGTATTGGTAGTCTGTAAAGATACTATTTGAGCAATTTTTAGAAAAAAGGCATGAGATACAATATACCATCAAATATGATAATTGGATCAAGTAATAATAATTATATATCCTCGAAAGAACAAATAAACAAGACCTATAAAAAATTGTGATAAAATTTAAGTTACAAAAATATTTGCAAAACACAAAGGTAGTTTCTTAGATTTGACAAATATTACAAATAACAATTTCAGTAAAAATTGAAATATATGAAAATTTATTAAAGTTTATATTAAAAAGAAATTTAAAAAATTTTAAAATTTAAAAAAAAAAAAAAAAAAAAAAAAAATCACTAAATATTTTTTGGTTCATGTGCATTAACAACATCTCATAAGGACTAAGATTTTTTGTTTCTTTTCATATTAAACATTTCCATTATAATTGTTATTCTATTAGATAAAAATCATGAGTAACCAAATAAAAATAGGCAAATTTTAAATTCAATTTGGAATTAGCTTGCAGTGCCAAGCAATCTTACCAATCCTATATATATATATATATATATATATATATATATATATTATACATTTTTTTATGTTTGAAATTTTTTTTATGTCATTTTCTGAATTGCTTAATAACAAATTATTCCTATGATACAGCAGAAACAGAAATTTAAGTCATATTAGAATTAAAATTTGTCTAGATAAATACACTTTTATGGTAAAAATATGTGGATATTAAGAAAATTTCACAAAGTTTTCATCTATAGGATAAGGATAAGACAGCCGATCCTCTTTACATCTACTTTATTTGAACTTTTATTTCATATTCAACAAGTATGAAAAGTCAATTAGAAAATGCAGAACAACGTCCTTGATGACAGTTAAAAAAATTAATTGATGTTAATGGCAATGTCAACCTGTCGAGGATCATTTTATGGCTAGAAATTAGGGAATCATGTTCATTGTATGTTCATCATATTTACATTTTTTGTGGAGATGTTTAAGGTTATCTTTTTTACACATGGTTCTATTGAATCCGAATAATTTTTAAACATCTCATAGCTGGGACCCTAACAGGTATGACTACTCTGGGTCAGAGTGGACCTAGGAGTAATGGCAATGAAGAGGAAATCCACACTCCTCAAAGATCAGGAAGTGGAGCCTCACCATCCGATGTAGTTTAGTGATGACACCATATTCTAAGCCCCACCAACAAGGTGACCATAAGAAAATTGCTTACATATTGACATCCTTTTTAACAGTACATGCACACTAGTAATAAGACATTCTAAATCTTTTTTTTTTAATGTACTTCTTGTATCTTATCTTTCTATTTAACAATATCTCAAAGCTATCATAAAAATTGTTAGCAACCAATTGAGGTTGTTTTCCAACCCACTCTAACCCCGTCTACCAAGAGCAACTAAACTGCCCTCACTACTGTCACACACTGAAGCTGTCAGCCATGACATGCTCACAGCTGTAGCTGCTGTTTTCTTCATACAATATTCTTAAACTAAAGCTCAAAATGATGATCAAAAATAAAACATATACATGGCCAATGTGTTGCTCTAACTTTGCCTTCATCAGATGCAGAAACTCAAGGTCACAGCATTGGCTTATGACTAATCTGTTGACAATTTTTTTTCACCACCAGAAAATCTGGGTCATTTTGAACATAAAATTTCTTGAAACAGGAGACAATGTTGCCTCATTTCATGCCAAGATTCTGTCAAAATCCGAAACAATAGATGGTTGAACCACTAGAACTAATTCTCACAATTTCAAGTTTTTTTTTTTTTTTAATTATTACAGTCCACATGCATTGCCATTATAATTCAGATGTTTTGCTTGGTAAAGTTCTGCCATAATAACTGATTCTTGACCAAGTTTGAAGAGCTGATGCCAAAATGTGATCTAGGCTTCACTTAGTGAATTATCTCCAAAAGGTGCTTTTTTTCCTTTAAATCATTTGCGTAGTTTCTACATGAATATACAAGTTTCAAACAATACTTGATCCATAATGTACTAGTAAAAGATTTTATAATATCAAAGACTTATTCAGGATGTAGCCTTGAAGACCTACTGGGAGTGATGGATGATAGAGAAGGGTGGAGGGAGAGGGTCAGGGTGATCCACACTGGTGGTGCAACATGATGATCATAGTTATCCCCTTTCACAGATTATTTAGAAAAAAAAAAAAAAAAAAAAAAAAAAAGTACTAATGAAAAACATTTAAGCAGGTAGTGGCTTAAGAGAATCCCAGGTTTGCTGATTTTAAGGTAAATGTGTAGATAATGAATGTTTTTCATGGTAATTACAAATAAATGACTGGACATAAATTTATAATAAAAAAAATAAATAAATAAATAAAATTAAAAAAAAAAAAAAAAAAAAAAAAAAAAAAAAAACACACATGAAAAAGTTTCACCAATTTGTAATTGAAAGGAATCTGTACAAGGAAAAGTTACAATGCCACAGAAGCTGAACTTAGAGAATGACTTACAACAAAAGTAACTGACCGATCTAAATTGCTAATAGACCACTTTAAATGGCATTATTCATTCAATTTTCCCACCAAATCTGACAAGATTCCTATTAGTGTGAGGTTTTGTAAATAAGTAAACTAACACCCACTTTAGGTGAGTTGATTATACAATTTAGAAAAGGGGGGGAGGGGAGTAAATATTCATCATTTTTTGTCTCATCAATAAGTATTAAAAAATGCATAAAACAACCTTGACAAACAGGATTTTATATGTTTATAGTGATTTTATAAGCATTTTTCTGATGGAACCCACAAAATGCAAATGTTAACAGCATTTTAAGGTGGTGTGAGCATTACTACAATAAGAATGCTCAAATGATGAGTTATACGTTTTTTTAATGATTCCTTAATATTCACCAGCAAATTTTACAAATACATGCCAAATTTCATTGTTTTACCTTTAATAGTTTTGCTGTAAATGGGATTTGTTTATGAAAACAATACATTGTCAGGAAATTTTTGTTCAGTTTTTCCAACTTTACGTGCTTATATTTAAAAAAAATTATGAATAGATTTTGATAATTTAAAAACTCCAAAACTTATATCAATCTATATCTTATAAATACTATATTTGTGATAGCAAAATCCCATTTTAAATATTTTCATGAGCATTGCTAAATATACTCACACTTGTTCATAATAAATGCAACGACTACACAATCTCATTCAATAGCAACTCATGGCCAACTAAGTAACCAGACAAGATTGACTGATTGATTGACATGCTGTTAAAAAAAGAAAAAAAAAATAGAATTTAAAAAAAAAAAAAAAAAAAAAAAAAAAATCAATCAATCTAGGTTTAAAGAATAGTGTCCATATTTTTTTTGTCTTACCAAATACAAATAATTCTTAAATAGATCTATTTGACTCATAGATGGGACCCAACAGGTATGGCTAATCCAGGTCAGTGTGAACCCGAGAGTAATGACAATGAAGAGGTACTACATACTCCCTAGATCTACAGAATTGGAGCCTTACCATCAGATTCAGTTTTGTGTCATACCCAGGATACCCCCTTTATTATGGGAGAGGTTCTTCTCTTCTACAGGGAATACAGTCAGCATATTGTTAGCTTTGCCATTCATACATATACAATAAAGTTCACTCTGAGAGCCAAGTTACATGAATACCCTACAACAGAATCTTAGCTTATTCAAAATGATTGGATACTTATTAGAAAGACAATCAACAACTGTCTTGGACATGTAGTTTTTCAATTACATAAACTTTTGAAATTAAACTATTCTAATCAGGACTAAATATTGGGATTTCTCATCTAATTTTCATAAAGATAGTATGCAATTCCAAGTACAAAACTGATCATCTACTAAACATTTTTTAAACACCCAGAAAATCTTTGAAGCATTGCATACATCCAACACCTCATAATTAACACAAGAAAGCTTTTCAAAAGTTACCTCTACATTTACAAGCTTATGAAATATAAAAAAAAAAAAAAAACTGGCAGTTTAGTTTTTATGATCATTATAAACTTTTTTTCAAATCTGATGTTCCTTCCACCATTAGCCCCTAACTGTTGTTATGGGCTAATGGTGGAAGGACAGTTACTTCTTACAAATATCATTTTTGTAAACTTAAGAACATTACAAATGAGAAGTGTCAAGTTGCTCTGCAGTAAACACTTTCACAGAGTGGGGGAGATAGACCCTATGAAGATGCAAAACAGCCAACAACAGAGTTTATATGCATGCAGTATATTTGCAAGTGATGCTGGTGTTTATACTAAATACTTGAACTGGTTATCAATTTTAAGTCTTAGTTATTCTATATTACTAGTACAAACATGATTTCATTCAAAAAGTTTGGCTTTGTAGAATAACTGCAGTGATACTATTTCCCCTATAGCCAAAGAGGATAAGATTTATACCTTTCCCAAAGGTACATTTGATTCATTTGGTTTGGTTTTATGGCATGTCAACCATTGTAGGTTATTTAATGCCAAATCCAGTTTTATACATATAAATAGTTCTATTTCAAACAGTTCAGTTTAGCACAAGTACACAGTTTAGTTCTATTTGACCAATAGATAGGACCCTATCAGGTGCTACTACTTCAGATATTTGATTAGAATAACTTTAATAAATTTATGCAGTGCTTTGTTGACACTATAAGGGAGAGAGTGGTAGTACTTGTTAGGATCCAATCTTGGCATCAAATAAATTCATTGAAAAATCTGTATCCAATAGGATGGTGTGCAAAAAAAAAAAAGGCCTTTAAAGAAACTACACAAAAAATGCAAATATAGAGATACAATGAGCACAATTCTCTAAACTTTAAGTATAAAATGGGTTGACATGCTGTTGAGAATCAATCTAATGAATTTCAGTTTGGTTTGAGTGTTTGCCAATGGCCCAGGAGACCAGGGGTTCAATCCCAGGTTGAGTCATACCAAAGACTCAAAAAATGGTACTTAATACCTCCTTGCTTAACACTTAGCATTATAAGGTATGGATTAAGTGGAGCAATCCAGGGAAAAGAGTAGCACCCTTCTCCTACACCTTGGTGTAGTAGCTATTGAAACTTCGGGTCACCCTCAACTTTACATACTGCATTTTGAATTTATAAAAGATTTTGTTGACTTTATGTAAACAACTGTAATTTTTCAAAAATATATAAATCAATTATAAAATCAAAATTTTTTTACAAATTTAATAATACAATTATCCGAAAAAAAAAAAAAAAAAAAAAAAAATTGCCCCACCTCCCATTAAACTTATTTAAGACAATCTTGTTTTATTTTCAGACTTGTAACAATTTTGGCTATTGATTTAAAGTAAATTATATTTGCCTTCAACCATTTGTATTTTAATTTTTCAAAGAGAATTTACTCTTATGTAAATTCTCTTTGAAAAAGAAATTACAAATTATGTTTGTAATTTTTGTCAACATAAAATTGTTGAGAAAACATCTCTCAAATGAAACTGTTTCTGTAATGATACCCAGTAAAACAGCATCTTTTTTCACAGTATTAAAATCATTTAGCTCTAAAATATACTGTCAAAACTATCTGTAGAACAGGTCATTTTTAATACACCCTTTTTGTTTTTTTAATTAACATGCTAAACTCACCAAAAATTCATGATTTTTAAAAACTAAAATCATTTCAAGGTCCCATTGCCATCTCAATATTTCATAAGCAAATACCTTTGGGGGATAGAGGTGAAAATAATCAACCAAGAATTTTTTTTTTTTAAAAACATAAAAGTACAGCTAGCAATTAAATACAAACATACAAATCAAATACTTTGATTTATTCAATTTCAGATTTTACAAACTTATTCAAGTTATTTCTACCAAATGATATGTATGTGAAAGACATGGTTTTTATGCATTCCTAAGTAGCATCACTTGAGAGAATTTTACCTAAAATTATGTTTAGTCTAGCAAACCACTCAATCATGTAACAAAATCAATTCTTACTAGGTACACCCAACTATTGTAGGTTTATGTCAGTCTCAGCAAATAATTATACAATGTCACTTGATCAGAGTAGAATAACTGTTAAAAAAACACCATGAGTTATATTGCTGAAATGTTAACATCTTTATAAATTCATCTAGAATAATCATCTTTGCTTTTATATTTCAAATCATTATTCTACTTTCGTGTGTAATAAATACAATATTGAGTTTTGTACAAAATGTCTAAGTACAGAAAATTTATAAATACTAAAATAATCAAAACAATTAATAGCTTATCCCCTCTGGTTTGAAGAAACATTATAACTCTAGAAAATTTAAATATCAAATTTAAATATTCTTTGGTTATACAAAAAAATAACTGTACTATGAATATAGTGCCATGTCATAATAAAGTTTAGAGTTAAACTTTTAAAGATAAAATGACTATTTTCACATTTCATAGCCACAACCATTTGCTTTTATTAAGTCATCAAAAAAGAAAAATATTAAAACCTTTACAATAGAGATTATCAATACATTAAAAACAAAAGCTAACAAAAGAACTTTATATCAAATAAAGATCAGTCAAAGATAAAGATTTAGATTTAATTGGGAGAGAGGAATTCTATTGTTTAAAAATAATTATTTTAAAAATATATAAAAAAAATTTATATAAAAGCAACCAACTCATCCACTACTTTTAAAAACTTATACTCATCTAGAGAGAGAAGGTAGAGAAAGTGAATTGAAAGTTAAAAGGTTGGGGAACAAGTCATCAAACAAGACAGTCATGTTAATACAACAAAGATCTAATGTATTTACATTTAAAACTGCTTCAAGTTCAAAGAAGCTATCACTCACTGACAGAAAAAGGGGTTTTCTTTTTAACTTCATGGACCTGGGAGTAATGGTAATGAAGAGGTACTCCACTCTCCCCAAATTTTAAACTGGATGTTCAAATAGATTAGTTTGAGGGGTTTAGAATGATTTTCAGCTACTATATTGACTCTTAAAACATTGATATCGTAGCTAAGTATGAAATGTTTTACTGTTTAAAATGATTGTGAACTACATTTAATTGCTTGCAAATCATTAGTCTTAGATAGGAACAATTGAAACCATATAACTGTGCCCATTATTGGAACAAATAGGAATAATTACTGAAATTGATATAAAGGCTTGTAAATAATTAGTACTAGATAGGAATAGTTAATTAAAGGTATTAAATAATTTGCAAACAATTATATAAGTTGCTTGAAATCAGTCTCATCCAGGATTTGAACTCAGGTCAGAGTTGATTTCCTATGATAACCATTATTTCACAAACATGTTTTAATAATATCATTTATTCATTTTTTAGATAAAGATTTTTTTTCCAAATCAACTTTGATTCCCATTTTCTTTTATCTTTTAATTTTTAGTTGCTTTTTATTCAATTATTGTTTTTTCCTGAAAGATGAGAATGTTACAAGAGTCAAACAAAAATATATATGATCAACCTCGTAAATTAGAATTCAGACAGCATTTAAGTTAATGTCTATTTTAGGTTGCTTTGTTTTCCCATAGAGCATTAAACTCTCTGAAGTTGAAAAGAAGAAAAAAAGGTTTGTTGGGGGGGGGGGGTATAACACAATGTACTAAAGAAAAACATTTTCAAATATGCACATAATATCATATGGCATTTCGAAATTTTATCATGACCATGAAATAAGAATAATTCAATAAAATTTCTTTATCCAGTCTCATTTTAAATGTTTCCATGGAATGATAGAAAATGCAAATTCATACAAAGCTAGACGCTTAAATCTATGTCAATTTAATGCATTATATATATATATATATATATATATATATATATATATATATATACACACACACACACACACACACACACACACAAGAACCAACATATGCTGACATTTGGTGCTGGGAGAGTTAAAATCTGAATACTTTTAATTTGGGTTGTTTCGTGGAGAAATATTTAGCTGTAACATTTCATAACAGATGATCCAAAGTTCTTAATCCCATCATAGTTGTTCAATTTTTGACTAGTATTTCTATCATATTAATTTCCGTTGCTTTTCTTCGCAGCTAATCAATGTTATACTACAAGGAGAAGGAATAAGCTCTAAGCAAGGTCTATTCTTTTTTATTTTTCAATGGTTGCTCTAACCAAGTGAACTATGAGAGTTAACTGTTTAGAGAAAAAACAAATCTAAATAAAGAAGTAATAATGGTTAACAATACTTCAAATAATAAAAGATAATATACATTACTAATATAAGAAACAGTTGAGTGTTAAAGTTAAAAAATAGGTTAATTGCAACAAACGTCTATACAATCTTTAGACTATTTAGAGATAAAATATGCACATCTGTGTATACAAGTCACACAAGTTTAAAGTCTTTCTAAAAAAAAAAAAATAAATAAAAATAAAAAATTTTAAAAAAATGAATAAAGAAATATATATATATGAGACAGAGGAAAAAAAAAACTATTAAAAATATGGTTTTCAAGTAAGAAATCTTTACTGAAAGTCAATGCACAAGATATTTACATTATATTCAACAGACATGTCTTATTTCAAATAGGTTTTGCTTGGTTTCTGTTATTAAAGGATGTCAACCTTCCTTAGTTATTTAATGCCAAAGTCATTTTACAGAAGAAAAGAAGTGGTACTATTTAACGCATAGCTGGGGGATAAGGGTGTTCAAACTATTCCCAAGATTATTAGTCTGAAAGTGAACAGAATAGCATGGCTAAGTTTGAACTTGTCAACTATGATTTTGAAATCCAGCACATTTTTCTTGATACTGCTGGCTAAATCAGGATTTAAGATATAACCTGACAATTTTAAATTTCATTGGCATAACAACTTAAAAGTTTACATAAGCTACAAGTACTGATTTTTTTTAACAAGATCAATAAATACCTTCCAAAGAAAAAATAATTTATATATTAAGAAAGCCAAGATTGATAACCAAATTCATTAAATTCATTACCAAAAAATTTACTCTTTCAAGAACATCGAGACACTATACCTTCCAGTTTTACTCAAGAATCTTGGAACCTTACAGAAAATCTTAGTTTGGTTTATTTAACAGCATATCAACACCTTATAGGTTATTTAATGCCAAAGTTTGGTTCATTTGTAAATGTTGGTAATTATAAGTACATTTTCAATGATTTTTTTTTATTGGACTTCTGAGGTTGTTTTTACCTGTAATTGTTAGTGCACAGTTATATCAAGTATTTTTCTTAAATACAAATAATTTGCATACAGTTGTATAGTTTCAAGTAATTATCTATATTTAATAATAGTCATTTGTTTACAGTTGGATGGTTTCAAGTAACTAATGATAATCCTTAGTAAACAATTATAGATCTAAGTAACTATTAATACAAACAATTTACAATTATGATATCAAGTATTCCTAAATAATTTTCACATAGTGTGACAGCAAAATTATTAAAATCCCAAGACGGGAATTTAATTTTCGCACGTGTGAAGACGGGGCGGTCTGGCACTTGATCCCTCGTAGAATAAGTCCTTGTTCAGAGTCCTTTCTCGGGCATATAGGAACTGGTATATTATGTGGGGGTTAATTTAGGGCTAGACTGACCGGCGTGGGCAAGGGGCTTCCAAACTTCACGCTAACACACCCACCCACCAGGCCACTAGCTCTTCCTACCCCTAGAACAATGAAAGATATGGACCTCTAGGTTTAGATATAATAATATTAATTATAGTAGTTGACAACTCCAATTTCCTGTATAATATTTTTAAAGGAAAGAATAGGACAATTTAGGCGAGAATAACATAAGGCAAAAGAAGCTGAAAAAGAAACATGAAATAAGCAACTTGACAGCAAACGACACAATGAACAAACTTCAACACGTGGGGGACATTAAAATATAACAATCTTTTTAATATAAACGTGGACACACATATTCAACGTGTCGACTATATTAACGGCGGATAATACATAAACAAATGTCTTTCTTCCTTTTTTCCTTTTCTTTAGTCTTTCTTTAAATTGAGAGAGGAGAGAGAGAGAGAAAGTATATAATTGGGTGTAGGGAGAAACAGTCTTAATGTTTACTTATCTTTTCGACGGGCTCCTTTGGAGAGTATTTTCTCTTTTACAGGCTGACGGAATTTTATATATCTATAATGCTCTGACTTGAAAGCATAGATACTTCTTATCCAAGATTCTTTCTGCTTTCTTCACCCGGAGTCTTGGCCCGAGATTCGCCCCCATCTGTTCACAGCAACATCTCTCTTCAAAACTCTTCTTCACCCGGAGTTTGGAATGAGACTGTTCACCGAGACCTCTGTTCCAAAACTGATTTTCTTTACCCCTATTTCCGCTGATGGAATGAAGGTGCCACTTCTGTTTTAGGGTTCTGGCCAATCGTTTTGCTTCTATCTTCCTCCTTCCACTGTCAGGCGATTCCTTAGGACCACTATCTCTTTCACCCGGTCACAGAGTGCAAACATCTGTTGGCTTTCATTCTGACCTGGATTTATTACTTAGGCCGGGAGGAATTGACCTATATTACTATTCCTCTTTTTAGCGGTCAGCCTTTGACGGCCTGCTAATTCAAACACGGAGGGATAGTAGTAATTCTTTATTTCTCTCCTCTCAGTGGTAGACCACATGACAATAGGAATACTTGAAACCATACAACTATCTAATACTAATAATCTATACATAATTTTAAAGTTTCAATTAACTATTCTTATTTAATAATTTGTTTAGTTATGTCTTATATTTTTATCCAATCCTAATCATCTTCAAAGATATCAATTTGACCTATACAGAGGACCTTAACAGGTACTACCACAATTAGCCAGAGTGGGCCTGGGAGTAATGACAAAGAGGTACTCAACTCTCACCATCAGATGCAATTTAGTATCCTACCCATGACCCACATTTTGGTGGGAATCTAACTCCTATACATGAGATACAGTCAGAATATTCCAAGCCCTGTTGATCGAGATAAGGAAGTGTTAGAACCCACTGATCCAGACATACATTCTTATCCCTAAATAGTCAAGGAAAGGATTGTAGAGTTTGAGCAACATTACAAAATAATAATCATAGTCATGTGATTCATGACATTGAATATTTTTTTTTGACTCTACACAGAATCAAGATAGAGAATCAAAGAGTGAGAAATTACCATACAAAGAATCTTCAAGAACAACCAATTTGGTTACAAACCATAATCAGTGATCTGAGTCCAAATACAGGACTAGGCTGTCTGCATTTCACTTCACATTAATACTCTTAGGAAAAGCATGAATCAACCTGTTTTCTTCCTAACTCTGGGTAAATAGTAGGATAGACTAGGTTCTTTAGTCTTGGTTTGGCAACTACACTAGGAGAAGGAAAACTGAATTCAAACCAGCTTTACTCCGCTCAAAAAATTGACCTTGTATTTCATCTTGCCTACAGTGATTGTGTAAATAAATATATATCATATTCAGAATTAAATAATTTTTATCTGATTAAAAAGGTGACTTTAAAAACTGATGGCTATGAATGAATAAAAACAGGAAAAAGGGGTTACTTTGTACTGTAAAGCATCGTCATTGACCATCAAGACCAACAAAAGAAGAGAAAGAGTACAAAGAAACTGCACTATGCAAATTTATACACCTTATGGATTAATATACAAAGGAACATTGAAAAAAAAAAAAAAAAAAAAAATGAATGAATATATATTTTAATCCTTAAAAAAATAAGGAAATTCTTGACAAAAAAATGTTGCTTAATAATTCCTTTTGAAACTATGATTGTGAGGTGGGAATTTTCTAAATAATTGTCAAAATTTGAGCAGGTGATCAGATGCGATATGCGTGATCTAAAGAAAATATTAAAAATCTTTAAATTGATTCTTCCATGATTAGACTTGCAAATATAGATTAAGATAAATCTTTAAAAAAATTCTTTTTTAAATCAAAAGATATCAAAATAAAAAAAATAAAAAAGTGAAGAGATTATTCCAATACTGTTTCATAAAAGATGGATAGGACACACAAGAAAACAAGTAAGAACGGGTTAAATGCTGAAAGACAACAACTTGCAAAAATAAATCCTTAAGTCAAAAAAAGAAAACCAAAACTGATAAGTGATCTGTTTATACATGTTCCTTTTTAAATCCAATGACAAGACCATATAATACAATAAGATTTCACAAGAACAGTGATGAATAATGTAAGAATAATCTGTGTGTAAATGTGATTTCCAACATGAGAGAAGATAATATTTATTCCATCAGAGAAGAGTTCAAACTTTTTTAAAATGAATAACATAATTATTTGTAGTAAAATCTTTGCATAGACAAACTGCAAAGCTTTCTCTTGAAAGTAAATTTTTAAATAGTTACCGATTTACTTGTATTTAAAAAAAC
>CAUZXS010001415.1:0-15000 GCA_963585895.1 Sepioteuthis lessoniana | reverse complement strand
ACGTCTTTCAGTAAAAAGTGAAAGTTATGAACGGGTATGTAAAATTAGTTAAATAACATTGCAAATATACTTTTTGGTCATAAATATATGTATGTGCACATGATATATACGTTAACAGAAATAAAACATTTGTTATACACTGAAATGTATAATACAAAAACTACGTTAACTATCATTAAAAACTAATCATTTCTACTATCAAACTAAGAGAAAAATCTTAGAAAAGTAATCATTTTTGGTCAAATTACATTACAAATCTCGATTTTCTCATAAACTTGTGCATAATGGCTAATGATATACGGTTAGCATAACTAAAAACCCTGATGAAACGTTGTAGATTACAGTAGCTAAATTAAGTTAAATAGTAGGTATTTTAGCTCTATTTCATACGTCTTTCAGTAAAAAGTGAAAGTTATGAACGGGTATGTAAAATTAGTTAAATAACATTGCAAATATACTTTTTGGTCATAAATATATGTATGTGCACATGATATATACGTTTACAGAAATAAAACATTTTTTATACACTGAAATGTATAATACAAAAACTACGTTAACCTATCATTAAAAACTAATCATTTCTACTATCAAAGTAAGAGAAAAATCTTAGAAAA
Organism: Sepioteuthis lessoniana; assembly: GCA_963585895.1. Lineage (NCBI taxonomy): Eukaryota > Metazoa > Mollusca > Cephalopoda > Myopsida > Loliginidae > Sepioteuthis > Sepioteuthis lessoniana. The sequence goes on along the minus strand of CAUZXS010001415.1, from coordinate 14,386 downwards.
GTAATCATTTTTGGTCAAATTACATTACAAATCTCGATTTTCTCATAAACTTGTGCATAATGGCTTATGATATACGGTTAGCATAACTAAAAACCCTGATGAAACGTTGTAGATTACAGTAGCTAAATTAAGTTAAATAGTAGGTATTTTAGCTCTATTTCATACGTCTTTCAGTAAAAAGTGAAAGTTATGAACGGGTATGTAAAATTAGTTAAATAACATTGCAAATATACTTTTTGGTCATAAATATATGTATGTGCACATGATATATACGTTTACAGAAATAAAACATTTTTTATACACTGAAATATATAATACAAAAACTACGTTAACTATCATTAAAAACTAATCATTTCTACTATCAAAGTAAGAGAAAAATCTTAGAAAAGTAATCATTTTTGGTCAAATTACATTACAAATCTCGATTTTCTCATAAACTTGTGCATAATGGCTAATGATATACGGTTAGCATAGCTAAAAACCCTGATGAAACGTTGTAGATTACAGTAGCTAAATTAAGTTAAATAGTAGGTATTTTAGCTCTATTTCATACGTCTTTCAGTAAAAAGTGAAAGTTATGAACGGGTATGTAAAATTAGTTAAATAACATTGCAAATATACTTTTTGGTCATAAATATATGTATGTGCACATGATATATACGTTTACTGAAATAAAACATTTTTTATACACTGAAATGTATAATACAAAACTACGTTAACTATCATTAAAAACTAATCATTTCTACTATCAAAGTGAGAGAAAAATCTTAGAAAAGTAATCATTTTTGGTCAAATTACATTACAAATCTCGATTTTCTCGTAAACTTGTGCATAATGGCTAATGATATACGGTTAGCATAGCTAAAAACCCTGATGAAACGTTGTAGATTACAGTAGCTAAATTAAGTTAAATAGTAGGTATTTTAGCTCTATTTCATACGTCTTTCAGTAAAAAGTGAAAGTTATGAACGGGTATGTAAAATTAGTTAAATAACATTGCAAATATACTTTTTGATCATAAATATATGTATGTGCACATGATATATACGTTAACAGAAATAAAACATTTGTTATACACTGAAATGTATAATACAAAAACTACGTTAACTATCATTAAAAACTAATCATTTCTACTATCAAAGTAAGAGAAAAATCTTAGAAAAGTAATCATTTTTGGTCAAATTACATAACAAATCTCGATTTTCTCATAAACTTGTGCATAATGGCTAATGATATATGGTTAGCATAAATAAAAACCCTGATGAAACGTTGTAGATTACAGTAGCTAAATTAAGTTAAATAGTAGGTATTTTAGCTCTATTTCATACGTCTTTTAGTAAAAAGTGAAAGTTATGAACGGGTATGTAAAATTAGTTAAATAACATTGCAAATATACTTTTTGGTCATAAATATATGTATGTGCACATGATATATACGTTTACAGAAATAAAACTTTTTTTATACACTGAAATGTATAATACAAAAACTACGTTAACTATCATTAAAAACTAATCATTTCTACTATCAAAGTAAGAGAAAAATCTTAGAAAATAATCATTTTTGGTCAAATTACATTACAAATCTCGATTTTCTCATAAACTTGTGCATAATGGCTAATGATATACGGTTAGCCTAACTAAAAACCCTGATGAAACGTAGCTAATGATTACAGTAGCTAAATTAAGTTAAATAGTAGGTATTTTAGCTCTATTTCATACGTCTTTCAGTAAAAAGTGAAAGTTATGAACGGGTATGTAAAATTAGTTAAATAACATTGCAAATATACTTTTTGGTCATAAATATATGTATGTGCACATGATATATACGTTAACAGAAATAAAACATTTTTTATACACTGAAATGTATAATACAAAAACTACGTTAACTATCATTAAAAACTAATCATTTCTACTATCAAAGTAAGAGAAAAATCTTAGAAAAGTAATCATTTTTGGTCAAATTACATTACAAATCTCGATTTTCTCATAAACTTGTGCATAATGGCTAATGATATACGGTTAGCATAACTAAAAACCCTGATGAAACGTAGCTAAATGATTGCAGTAGCTAAATTAAGTTAAATAGTAGGTATTTTAGCTCTATTTCATACGTCTTTTAGTAAAAAGTGAAAGTTATGAACGGGTATGTAAAATTAGTTAAATAACATTGCAAATATACTTTTTGGTCATAAATATATGTATGTGCACATGATATATACGTTAACAGAAATAAAACATTTTTTATACACTGAAATGTATAATAAAAAAACTACGTTAACTATCATTAAAAACTAATCATTTCTACTATCAAAGTGAGAGAAAAATCTTAGAAAAGTAATCATTTTTGGTCAAATTACATTACAAATCTCGATTTTCTCATAAACTTGTGCATATGGCTAATGATATACGGGTAGCATAGCTAAAAACCCTGATGAAACGTAGCTAAATGATTACAGTAGCTAAATTAAGTTAAATAGTAGGTATTTTAGCTCTATTTCATACGTCTTTCAGTAAAAAGTGAAAGTTATGAACGGGTATGTAAAATTAGTTAAATAACATTGCAAATATACTTTTTGGTCATAAATATATGTATGTGCACATGATATATACGTTTACAGAAATAAAACTTTTTTTATACACTGAAATGTATAATACAAAAACTACGTTAACTATCATTAAAAACTAATCATTTCTACTATCAAAGTAAGAGAAAAATCTTAGAAAAGTAATCATTTTTGGTCAAATTACATTACAAATCTCGATTTTCTCATAAACTTGTGCATAATGGCTAATGATATACGGTTAGCATAACTAAAAACCCTGATGAAACGTAGCTAAATGATTACAGTAGCTAAATTAAGTTAAATAGTAGGTATTTTAGCTCTATTTCATACGTCTTTCAGTAAAAAGTGAAAGTTATGAACGGGTATGTAAAATTAGTTAAATAACATTGCAAATATACTTTTTGGTCATAAATATATGTATGTGCACATGATATATACGTTTACTGAAATAAAACATTTTTTATACACTGAAATGTATAATACAAAAACTACGTTAACTATCATTAAAAACTAATCATTTCTACTATCAAAGTGAGAGAAAAATCTTAGAAAAGTAATCATTTTTGGTCAAATTACATTACAAATCTCGATTTTCACATAAACTTGTGCATAATGGCTAATGATATACGGTTAGCATAACTAAAAACCCTGATGAAACGTTGTAGATTACAGTAGCTAAATTAAGTTAAATAGTAGGTATTTTAGCTCTATTTCATACGTCTTTCAGTAAAAAGTGAAAGTTATGAACGGGTATGTAAAATTAGTTAAATAACATTGCAAATATACTTTTTGGTCATAAATATATGTATGTGCACATGATATATACGTTTACAGAAATAAAACAATTTTTATACACTGAAATGTATAATACAAAAACTACGTTAACTATCATTAAAAACTAATCATTTCTACTATCAAAGTAAGAGAAAAATCTTAGAAAAGTAATCATTTTTGGTCAAATTACATTACAAATCTCGATTTTCTCATAAACTTGTGCATAATGGCTAATGATATACGGTTAGCATAACTAAAAACCCTGATTAAACGTTGTAGATTACAGTAGCTAAATTAGGTTAAATAGTAGGTATTTTAGCTCTATTTCATACGTCTTTCAGTAAAAAGTGAAAGTTATGAACGGGTATGTAAAATTAGTTAAATAACATTGCAAATATACTTTTTGGTCATAAATATATGTATGTGCACATGATATATACGTTTTTCAGAAATAAAACATTTGTTATACACTGAAATGTATAATACAAAAACTACGTTAACTATCATTAAAAACTAATCATTTCTACTATCAAAGTGAGAGAAAAATCTTAGAAAAGTAATCATTTTTGGTCAAATTACATTACAAATCTCGATTTTCTCATAAACTTGTGCATAATGGCTAATGATATACGGTTAGCATAACTAAAAACCCTGATGAAACGTTGTAGATTACAGTAGCTAAATTAAGTTAAATAGTAGGTATTTTAGCTCTATTTCATACGTCTTTCAGTAAAAAGTGAAAGTTATGAACGGGTATGTAAAATTAGTTAAATAACATTGCAAATATACTTTTTGGTCATAAATATATGTATGTGCACATGATATATACGTTTACAGAAATAAAACATTTTTTATACACTGAAATGTATAATACAAAAACTACGTTAACCTATCATTAAAAACTAATCATTTCTACTATCAAAGTAAGAGAAAAATCTTAGAAAAGTAATCATTTTTGGTCAAATTACATTACAAATCTCGATTTTCTCATAAACTTGTGCATAATGGCTTATGATATACGGTTAGCATAACTAAAAACCCTGATGAAACGTTGTAGATTACAGTAGCTAAATTAAGTTAAATAGTAGGTATTTTAGCTCTATTTCATACGTCTTTCAGTAAAAAGTGAAAGTTATGAACGGGTATGTAAAATTAGTTAAATAACATTGCAAATATACTTTTTGGTCATAAATATATGTATGTGCACATGATATATACGTTTACAGAAATAAAACATTTTTTATACACTGAAATATATAATACAAAAACTACGTTAACTATCATTAAAAACTAATCATTTCTACTATCAAAGTAAGAGAAAAATCTTAGAAAAGTAATCATTTTTGGTCAAATTACATTACAAATCTCGATTTTCTCATAAACTTGTGCATAATGGCTAATGATATACGGTTAGCATAACTAAAAACCCTGATTAAACGTTGTAGATTACAGTAGCTAAATTAGGTTAAATAGTAGGTATTTTAGCTCTATTTCATACGTCTTTTAGTAAAAAGTGAAAGTTATGAACGGGTATGTAAAATTAGTTAAATAACATTGCAAATATACTTTTTGGTCATAAATATATGTATGTGCACATGATATATACGTTAACAGAAATAAAAAAATTTTTATGCACTGAAATGTATAATACAAAAACTACGTTAACTATCATTAATAACTAATCATTTCTACTATCAAAGTGAGAGAAAAATCTTAGAAAAGTAATCATTTTTGGTCAAATTACATTACAAATCTCGATTTTCTCATAAACTTGTGCATAATGGCTAATGATATACGGTTAGCATAGCTAAAAACCCTGATGAAACGTTGTAGATTACAGTAGCTAAATTAAGTTAAATAGTAGGTATTTTAGCTCTATTTCATACGCCTTTCAGTAAAAAGTGAAAGTTATGAACGGGTATGTAAAATTAGTTAAATAACATTGCAAATATACTTTTTAGTCATAAATATATGTATGTGCACATGATATATACGTTAACAGAAATAAAACATTTGTTATACACTGAAATGTATAATACAAAAACTACGTTAACTATCATTAAAAACTAATCATTTCTACTATCAAAGTAAGAGAAAAATCTTAGAAAAGTAATCATTTTTGTTCAAATTACATTACAAATCTCGATTTTCTCATAAACTTGTGCATAATGGCTAATGATATACGGTTAGCATAACTAAAAACCCTGATGAAACGTAGCTAAATGATTACAGTAGCTAAATTAAGTTAAATAGTAGGTATTTTAGCTCTATTTCATACGTCTTTCAGTAAAAAGTGAAAGTTATGAACGGGTATGTAAAATTAGTTAAATAACATTGCAAATATACTTTTTGGTCATAAATATATGTATGTGCACATGATATATACGTTTACAGAAATAAAACATTTTTTATACACTGAAATGTATAATACAAAAACTACGTTAACCTATCATTAAAAACTAATCATTTCTACTATCAAAGTAAGAGAAAAATCTTAGAAAAGTAATCATTTTTGGTCAAATTACATTACAAATCTCGATTTTCTCATAAACTTGTGCATAATGGCTAATGATATACGGTTAGCATAACTAAAAACCCTGATTAAACGTTGTAGATTACAGTAGCTAAATTAAGTTAAATAGTAGGTATTTTAGCTCTATTTCATACGTCTTTCAGTAAAAAGTGAAAGTTATGAACGGCTATGTAAAATTAGTTAAATAACATTGCAAATATACTTTTTAGTCATAAATATATGTATGTGCACATGATATATACGTTTACAGAAATAAAACTTTTTTTATACACTGAAATGTATTATACAAAAACTACGTTAACTATCATTAAAAACTAATCATTTCTACTATCAAAGTAAGAGAAAAATCTTAGAAAAGTAATCATTTTTGGTCAAATTACATTACAAATCTCGATTTTCTCATAAACTTGTGCATAATGGCTAATGATATACGGTTAGCATAACTAAAAACCCTGATGAAACGTTGTAGATTACAGTAGCTAAATTAAGTTAAATAGTAGGTATTTTAGCTCTATTTCATACGTCTTTCAGTAAAAAGTGAAAGTTATGAACGGGTATGTAAAATTAGTTAAATAACATTGCAAATATACTTTTTGGTCATAAATATATGTATGTGCACATGATATATACGTTTTTCAGAAATAAAACATTTGTTATACACTGAAATGTATAATACAAAACTACGTTAACTATCATTAAGAACTAATCATTTCTACTATCAAAGTAAGAGAAAAATCTTAGAAAAGTAATCATTTTTGGTCAAATTACATTACAAATCTCGATTTTCTCATAAACTTGTGCATAATGGCTAATGATATACGGTTAGCATAACTAAAAACCCTGATGAAAGGTAGCTATATGATTACAGTAGCTAAATTAAGTTAAATAGTAGGTATTTTAGCTCTATTTCATACGTCTTTCAGTAAAAAGTGAAAGTTATGAACGGGTATGTAAAATTAGTTAAATAACATTGCAAATATACTTTTTGGTCATAAATATATGTATGTGCACATGATATATACGTTTACAGAAATAAAACATTTTTTATACACTGAAATGTATAATACAAAAACTACGTTAACGATCATTAAAAACTAATCATTTCTACTATCAAAGTAAGAGAAAAATCTTAGAAAAGTAATCATTTTTGGTCAAATTACATTACAAATCTCGATTTTCTCATAAACTTGTGCATAATGGCTAATGATATACGGTTAGCATAACTAAAAACCCTGATGAAAGGTAGCTATATGATTACAGTAGCTAAATTAAGTTAAATAGTAGGTATTTTAGCTCTATTTCATACGTCTTTCAGTAAAAAGTGAAAGTTATGAACGGGTATGTAAAATTAGTTAAATAACATTGCAAATATACTTTTTGGTCATAAATATATGTATGTGCACATGATATATACGTTTACAGAAATAAAACATTTTTTATACACTGAAATGTATAATACAAAAACTACGTTAACGATCATTAAAAACTAATCATTTCTACTATCAAAGTAAGAGAAAAATCTTAGAAAAGTAATCATTTTTGGTCAAATTACATTACAAATCTCGATTTTCTCATAAACTTGTGCATATGGCTAATGATATAGGGTTAGCATAGCTAAAAACCCTGATGAAACGTTGTAGATTACAGTAGCTAAATTAAGTTAAATAGTAGGTATTTTAGCTCTATTTCATACGTCTTTCAGTAAAAAGTGAAAGTTATGAACGGGTATGTAAAATTAGTTAAATAACATTGCAAATATACTTTTTGGTCATAAATATATGTATGTGCACATGATATATACGTTTTTCAGAAATAAAACATTTTTTATACACTGAAATGTATAATACAAAAACTACGTTAACTATCATTAAAAACTAATCATTTCTACTATAAAAGTAAGAGAAAAATCTTAGAAAAGTAATCATTTTTGGTCAAATTACATTACAAATCTCGATTTTCTCATAAACTTGTGCATAATGGCTAATGATATACGGTTAGCATAAATAAAAACCCTGATGAAACGTTGTAGATTACAGTAGCTAAATTAAGTTAAGTAATAGGTATTTTAGCTCTATTTCATACGTCTTTCAGTAAAAAGTGAAAGTTATGAACGGGTATGTAAAATTAGTTAAATAACATTGCAAATATACTTTTTGGTCATAAATATATGTATGTGCACATGATATATACGTTAACAGAAATAAAACATTTGTTATACACTGAAATGTATAATACAAAAACTACGTTAACTATCATTAAGAACTAATCATTTCTACTATCAAAGTAAGAGAAAAATCTTAGAAAAGTAATCATTTTTGGTCAAATTACATTACAAATCTCGATTTTCTCATAAACTTGTGCATAATGGCTAATGATATACGGTTAGCATAACTAAAAACACTGATGAAACGTTGTAGATTACAGTAGCTAAATTAAGTTAAATAGTAGGTATTTTAGCTCTATTTCATACGTCTTTCAGTAAAAAGTGAAAGTTATGAACGGGTATGTAAAATTAGTTAAATAACATTGCAAATATACTTTTTGGTCATAAATATATGTATGTGCACATGATATATACGTTTACAGAAATAAAACATTTTTTATACACTGAAATGTATAATACAAAAACTACGTTAACGATCATTAAAAACTAATCATTTCTACTATCAAAGTAAGAGAAAAATCTTAGAAAAGTAATCATTTTTGATCAAATTACATTACAAATCTCGATTTTCTCATAAACTTGTGCATAATGGCTAATGATATACGGTTAGCATAACTAAAAACCCTGATTAAACGTTGTAGATTACAGTAGCTAAATTAGGTTAAATAGTAGGTATTTCAGCTCTATTTCATACGTCTTTCAGTAAAAAGTGAAAGTTATGAACGGGTATGTAAAATTAGTTAAATAACATTGCAAATATACTTTTTGGTCATAAATATATGTATGTGCACATGATATATACGTTTTTTAGAAATAAAAAATTTTTTATACACTGAAATGTATAATACAAAAACTACGTTAACTATCATTAAAAACTAATCATTTCTACTATCAAAGTGAGAGAAAAATCTTAGAAAAGTAATCATTTTTGGTCAAATTACCTTACAAATCTCGATTTTCTCATAAACTTGTGCATATGGCTAATGATATAGGGTTAGCATAGCTAAAAACCCTGATGAAACGTTGTAGATTACAGTAGCTAAATTAAGTTAAATAGTAGGTATTTTAGCTCTATTTCATACGTGTTTCAGTAAAAAGTGAAAGTTATGAACGGGTATGTAAAATTAGTTAAATAACATTGCAAATATACTTTTTGGTCATAAATATATGTATGTGCACATGATATATACGTTTTTCAGAAATAAAACATTTTTTATACACTGAAATGTATAATACAAAAACTACGTTAACTATCATTAAAAACTAATCATTTCTACTATCAAAGTAAGAGAAAAATCTTAGAAAAGTAATCATTTTTGGTCAAATTACATTACAAATCTCGATTTTCTCATAAACTTGTGCATATGGCTAATGATATAGGGTTAGCATAGCTAAAAACCCTGATGAAACGTTGTAGATTACAGTAGCTAAATTAAGTTAAATAGTAGGTATTTTAGCTCTATTTCATACGTCTTTCAGTAAAAAGTGAAAGTTATGAACGGGTATGTAAAATTAGTTAAATAACATTGCAAATATACTTTTTGGTCATAAATATGTGTATGTGCACATGATATATACGTTTACAGAAATAAAACATTTTTTATACACTGAAATGTATAATACAAAAACTACGTTAACTATCATTAAAAACTAATCATTTCTACTATCAAAGTGAGAGAAAAATCTTAGAAAAGTAATCATTTTTGGTCAAATTACATTACAAATCTCGATTTTCTCATAAACTTGTGCATAATGGCTAATGATATACGGTTAGCATAGCTAAAAACCCTGATGAAACGTTGTAGATTACAGTAGCTAAATTAAGTTAAATAGTAGGTATTTTAGCTCTATTTCATACGTCTTTCAGTAAAAAGTGAAAGTTATGAACGGGTATGTAAAATTAGTTAAATAACATTGCAAATATACTTTTTGGTCATAAATATATGTATGTGCACATGATATATACGTTTACAGAAATAAAACATTTTTTATACACTGAAATGTATAATACAAAAACTACGTTAACTATCATTAAAAACTAATCATTTCTACTATCAAAGTGAGAGAAAAATCTTAGAAAAGTAATCATTTTTGGTCAAATTACATTACAAATCTCGATTTTCTCATAAACTTGTGCATAATGGCTAATGATATACGGTTAGCATAACTAAAAACCCTGATGAAACGTTGTAGATTACAGTAGCTAAATTAAGTTAAATAGTAGGTATTTTAGCTCTATTTCATACGTCTTTCAGTAAAAAGTGAAAGTTATGAACGGGTATGTAAAATTAGTTAAATAACATTGCAAATATACTTTTTGGTCATAAATATATGTATGTGCACATGATATATACGTTTTTCAGAAATAAATCATTTTTTATACACTGAAATGTATAATACAAAAACTACGTTAACTATCATTAAAAACTAATCATTTCTACTATCAAAGTAAGAGAAAAATCTTAGAAAAGTAATCATTTTTGGTCAAATTACATTACAAATCTCGATTTTCTCATAAACTTGTGCATAATGGCTAATGATATACGGTTAGCATAACTAAAAACCCTGATGAAACGTTGTAGATTACAGTAGCTAAATTAAGTTAAATAGTAGGTATTTTAGCTCTATTTCATACGTCTTTCAGTAAAAAGTGAAAGTTATGAACGGGTATGTAAAATTAGTTAAATAACATTGCAAATATACTTTTTGGTCATAAATATATGTATGTGCACATGATATATACGTTTACAGAAATAAAACATTTTTTATACACTGAAATGTATAATACAAAAACTACGTTAACCTATCATTAAAAACTAATCATTTCTACTATCAAAGTAAGAGAAAAATCTTAGAAAAGTAATCATTTTTGGTCAAATTACATTACAAATCTCGATTTTCTCATAAACTTGTGCATAATGGCTAATGATATACGGTTAGCATAACTAAAAACCCTGATGAAACGTAGCTATATGATTACAGTAGCTAAATTAAGTTAAATAGTAGGTATTTTAGCTCTATTTCATACGTCTTTCAGTAAAAAGTGAAAGTTATGAACGGGTATGTAAAATTAGTTAAATAACATTGCAAATATACTTTTTGGTCATAAATATATGTATGTGCACATGATATATACGTTAACAGAAATAAAACATTTTTTATACACTGAAATGTATAATACAAAAACTACGTTAACGATCATTAAAAACTAATCATTTCTACTATCAAAGTAAGAGAAAAATCTTAGAAAAGTAATCATTTTTGATCAAATTACATTACAAATCTCGATTTTCTCATAAACTTGTGCATAATGGCTAATGATATACGGTTAGCATAACTAAAAACCCTGATGAAACGTTGTAGATTACAGTAGCTAAATTAAGTTAAATAGTAGGTATTTTAGCTCTATTTCATACGTCTTTCACTAAAAAGTGAAAGTTATGAACGGGTATGTAAAATTAGTTAAATAACATTGCAAATATACTTTTTGGTCATAAATATATGTATGTGCACATGATATATACGTTTACAGAAATAAAACATTTTTTATACACTGAAATGTATAATACAAAAACTACGTTAACTATCATTAAAAACTAATGATTTCTACTATCAAAGTAAGAGAAAAATCTTAGAAAAGTAATCATTTTTGGTCAAATTACATTACAAATCTCGATTTTCTCATAAACTTGTGCGTAATGGCTAATGATATACGGTTAGCATAACTGAAAACTCTGATGAAACGTAGCTAAATGATTACAGTAGCTAAATTAAGTTAAATAGTAGGTATTTTAGATCTATTTCATACGTCTTTCAGTAAAAAGTGAAAGTTATGAACGGGTATGTAAAATTAGTTAAATAACATTGCAAATATACTTTTTGGTCATAAATATATGTATATGCACATGATATATACGTTAACAGAAATAAAACATTTGTTATACACTGAAATGTATAATACAAAAACTACGTTAACTATCATTAAAAACTAATCATTTCTACTATCAAAGTAAGAGAAAAATCTTAGAAAAGTAATCATTTTTGGTCAAATTACATTACAAATCTCGATTTTCTCATAAACTTGTGCATAATGGCTAATGATATACGGTTAGCATAAATAAAAACCCTGATTAAACGTTGTAGATTACAGTAGCTAAATTAAGTTAAATAGTAGGTATTTTAGCTCTATTTCATACGTCTTTCAGTAAAAAGTGAAAGTTATGAACGGCTATGTAAAATTAGTTAAATAACATTGCAAATATACTTTTTAGTCATAAATATATGTATGTGCACATGATATATACGTTTACAGAAATAAAACTTTTTTTATACACTGAAATGTATAATACAAAAACTACGTTAACTATCATTAAAAACTAATCATTTCTACTATCAAAGTAAGAGAAAAATCTTAGAAAAGTAATCATTTTTGGTCAAATTACATTACAAATCTCGATTTTCTCATAAACTTGTGCATAATGGCTAATGATATACGGTTAGCATAACTAAAAACCCTGATGAAACGTTGTAGATTTCAGTAGCTAAATTAAGTTAAATAGTAGGTATTTTAGCTCTATTTCATACGTCTTTCAGTAAAAAGTGAAAGTTATGAACGGGTATTTAAAATTAGTTAAATAACATTGCAAATATACTTTTTGGTCATAAATATATGTATGTGCACATGATATATACGTTAACAGAAATAAAACATTTGTTATACACTGAAATGTATAATACAAAAACTACGTTAACTATAATTAAAAACTAATCATTTCTACTATCAAAGTAAGAGAAAAATCTTAGAAAAGTAATCATTTTTGGTCAAATTACATTACAAATCTCGATTTTCTCATAAACTTGTGCATATGGCTAATGATATACGGTTAGCATAGCTAAAAACCCTGATGAAATGTTGTAGATTACAGTAGCTAAATTAAGTTAAATAGTAGGTATTTTAGCTCTATTTCATACGTCTTTCAGTAAAAAGTGAAAGTTATGAACGGGTATGTAAAATTAGTTAAATAACATTGCAAATATACTTTTTGGTCATAAATATATGTATGTGCACATGATATATACGTTTTTCAGAAATAAAACATTTTTTATACACTGAAATGTATAATACAAATCTACGTTAACTATCATTAAAAACTAATCATTTCTACTATCAAAGTAAGAGAAAAATCTTAGAAAAGTAATCATTTTTGGTCAAATTACATTACAAATCTCGATTTTCTCATAAACTTGTGCATAATGGCTAATGATATACGGTTAGCATAACTAAAAACCCTGATTAAACGTTGTAGATTACAGTAGCTAAATTAGGTTAAATAGTAGGTATTTCAGCTCTATTTCATACGTCTTTCAGTAAAAAGTGAAAGTTATGAACGGGTATGTAAAATTAGTTAAATAACATTGCAAATATACTTTTTGGTCATAAATATATGTATGTGCACATGATATATACGTTTTTTAGAAATAAAACATTTTTTATACACTGAAATGTATAATACAAAAACTACGTTAACTATCATTAAAAACTAATCATTTCTACTATCAAAGTGAGAGAAAAATCTTAGAAAAGTAATCATTTTTGGTCAAATTACATTACAAATCTCGATTTTCTCATAAACTTGTGCATATGGCTAATGATATAGGGTTAGCATAGCTAAAAACCCTGATGAAACGTTGTAGATTACAGTAGCTAAATTAAGTTAAATAGTAGGTATTTTAGCTCTATTTCATACGTGTTTCAGTAAAAAGTGAAAGTTATGAACGGGTATGTAAAATTAGTTAAATAACATTGCAAATATACTTTTTGGTCATAAATATATGTATGTGCACATGATATATACGTTTTTCAGAAATAAAACATTTTTTATACACTGAAATGTATAATACAAAAACTACGTTAACTATCATTAAAAACTAATCATTTCTACTATCAAAGTAAGAGAAAAATCTTAGAAAAGTAATCATTTTTGGTCAAATTACATTACAAATCTCGATTTTCTCATAAACTTGTGCATAATGGCTAATGATATACGGTTAGCATAACTAAAAACCCTGATTAAACGTTGTAGATTACAGTAGCTAAATTAGGTTAAATAGTAGGTATTTCAGCTCTATTTCATACGTCTTTCAGTAAAAAGTGAAAGTTATGAACGGGTATGTAAAATTAGTTAAATAACATTGCAAATATACTTTTTGGTCATAAATATATGTATGTGCACATGATATATACGTTTTTTAGAAATAAAAAATTTTTTATACACTGAAATGTATAATACAAAAACTACGTTAACTATCATTAAAAACTAATCATTTCTACTATCAAAGTGAGAGAAAAATC